>SSNR01000004.1:3347527-3392419 GCA_006937965.1 Callopanchax toddi
TTTTTTAAAACTGAGGTTTTCTCTACGTTGGCACCTCCTGTCCACACACACTAAGTTTTTGGTGAGAAAAACTGATATTTTAAAAGCACTTTTAAAAGTAAAATCCTTTTAAAACCTTTTTATCAACACCCCCGTTTAGGGAGTCCTTACTGTTACTTTCTGCACAAAAAACCAAAATAACAGTTTTTCTACATCTGTCTCACTTCAGCCATTAAACTCTTGAAATATTGAATATCTGAGAGGATGTGCCAAGGAAAAGATGTTCTTCCTCTGTATATTGATTTGTTGTCGGTGTAGGCGCTCTCGAGTCGACAACTAGTGGTTCAGTGGACGTATTTCACGGTTTTTGCCATAATATTGTGGATGGTGATTTTTTTATTAAATAAAAAAAATGCACATATTTTTTTTTATTCTGGTGTAGTGTAGACAGAGCCTTAGTGTTTCACAACCCACAGTGGGATCCCACCCCAACCACTGCTTTAGAGTTTGGAAAGTTGGGTTTTATGAAAAAGTTTACAATAATTTGGAGAAATGGAGTTTAATTCTTACCAAACTGACATGCTAATGGCTAGCGAGGCTACCACTGAAGCGGTTTGAAAACGACTCAAATCTCAAATGTTTTAAAAGGTAAATGCAAACATTTATGCTATTATAAGTTTCATATTTGACCGTTATCCTGGCTTAATGTTATTTTCCTGTTTGAGGTGACCAAGGCTGCACCATAGCTGCTACCGCTAGCTGCAGCTAAAGCTACCTGCAGCTAAAGCTACCTGCTGCTGTAGCTAACTGCATTAAAAACAAAACAAAAACATGAATTTCTTAGTGATCAAAATGCAGGATGACAGAAACTACCTTGGTCTTGAATCAGCTCAAACTCACCATTATTTTGTCGGCCAGAGTGAATACCTACAGTATTTCTTCAAACTAAGGTCATTCACTCATAAGAATAAATGAATAATTGGTAAAACAGTAAAAAGAATGCATTGTCTCTAGAACGCGTTTGATAAACATGTAATTTTCTCATTTTAAATCAAATCTACAACACAAACAGAAGGTGACTAAACTAAATAAACCAACACTTCCTCCTGGATGTCATGTGTTCAGTAGAGGAGTTTAATGTAAATACATCTGATTCATTAGAGCAAATCCTTTTAAAAGCCCTGCTAGATTAACGTCTCGCCTGCATCCATTTGCAGTCTGTAAGAGTGAGGTTAGCTCGGTGTCAGACTCCCTCCCACACGCAGTCAGACACAAATTTAAGTCCAAACTCTGCTTCAGTGAAGCGACAAGCGAGCGAGCGCTCTGTCCGCACAAAACAAACAAACTGAGCTTCCCCTCCAAACCGCCCCGCCGCGGTTTGTTTAGCATGTTTTATTTTTCTTTGCAATGATCTTGTCTCTTCTGGATGTCGTGTTTTCCTGCGTTTTCCATTTTGTTGTCTTGCGTCTCCTTTATATTCAGGTTGCGTCTCACAGTGTGTGGGTCTGTCTCTGCGGTCGTTGTTATGTTGTCTTCTTATTGTTGTCCTGACTTAATTTAGAGAGAAGTTTTCATTTCTTTGTGCATCTTTTTGTTTAGTCTCTTTTAAGTAAGTGTCTCTTTGTGTTTTGTGATTCATTTATATCTATTTGTGGGGGGGTTTTGTGTGTCTCTTTGCAGTCGGTTTGCTTCTTTCTTGTCATTTTGTGCTTGTCTGGAGAAATGCAGTCTCTTAGTGATCATTTTGCCTTCTCTTTTGTCTGATGTGTGTTTTTGTATGATTTAGTTGTTAAGTCATGTTGTGAGTGAGTGGTTTTATTTTCTCTATAGCGACACCTGCTGTTCAGGAAGGCAGGGAACTTCATTGAAGTGATGGGATTTATGGCTCTTTGAAGGGAGCCGTTCACCTCAAAGAGACGCTCAAAAACTGGTTTTGTTTTGTTTTGTTGCAATATTTTAGTAGAGAAATGTGATGTGGAACTATGTTTGGGGACACTCTTTGTTGTGACACCTAAGTGTGCGCTGCTAATTACCTTCCCCGATAGAAGTGATAGGTTAATTTTGCTATGCTCACTGATGTTGTTTTAAATAAAGAGCCAGTGTCTTTGAATGTTGCCTCAAACGTCACAGTTAATATGAACGGTTCTTTACACGGACTCGGTTCTCCTCGTTCAAAGTGAAGAGCCGTTCAAAAAAGTCGACTCATTCATAAATGTCACATCGCTACTTCATTGATGCCAACTTTTTTGCCTTTTAACCAACGTGCAAAGTTTTTAGCTTAAACCTGTTCATTAGTTTAAAACTGGCAAACTTTGTTGAAATAACATGACTTTCACAATGCTGCAGTAGACACTGGAGCACAGGCTTAAGAGGAGAAGGAAACTATAAAAAAAGTTTCTTATAATAAAAAGCTGTTCCAGTCAAGGCAGCAGGTCACACCATGAGAGAACAAGGAGAAATGAGTTGTTGTAGAAAGTCTCTGATCCACAAAAATCACTTCCTCCTCCCCTGTGGAAATCCAACACTTTACCTCTGAACACACAACTTAGAATTACGTCTTCAGTTTGCAAACCTGCAGTCCCTCCTGTGCAGATCGGATCAGGTCAGCATGCTGGATGGTTTATTTTCAACATGAAGTTCCATATAATTTAATTTAGGCTGTTTGAGCTTTTTTTTTTTTTTTTTGCTAAAAAAAACTTTTGGTGGTCTTGAATAAAATACTGTGCTGCATTTTAGAGGTTTGATGATATGAGGATAGATGCTATCCAGTCTAAACGCTTGTTTGTTGTTTTTTGGTTGGGTTTTAATGTAAGACAATGTGTCTGCTTGCACTGCTCAGTTACTTACAAAACAGTAAAAATCCAAGTAAAAAGAGAAATCAATTTATTTAAAATCTTACTACGAAAACTTTGTAAAGATCAGTCTTTCATAAAATTTTTGCAGGGATATCAGGAAACGCAACAAAAATAAATGAACTGATCAGAGTCGGCCAGTTGAAGCTCAAAGATCGGATTTAAATAAAACATTATGGGGTGTCTGTGAATGCATCATTCCCAAGATGCAAAACATAAAGAAATATTGATCCAACATTTTTCCCAGGCTGTGAACTCACCATCAGAAATCACTCTAGAAACAACAAATCTCACAAGTTGAAGTTAATCAGGAATAATCTGTAAGTTATTTAAGATGAGTGTGGTTTAGAGAAACACGATCTGAGGACGATTCAAACCCTAATCATACACCTACGCGTACAGATGTCTGTCAGCATTTAGAAAGTCTGCCTGTATGTGAACAGACGTGCAGCCGGCCGGGTCAGGAGCAGGTGAGGGACAGCTGAGGCCAGCAGGAGGACTCAGAGAACAGCTGATCCCTGCAGAACCAGCTCGGAGCCGACCCAGAGGGGGGAGTCTCCGCTGTAATTGTGGTCCCTGTGGTAATCTAGGCGGGACATTATCTGCTTCGGTGGCTCTCTGCAGCATCTGGAAGCCTCTGCCACCTGCTTCGGTGGAGCTCCACGCCACCTCCTCTGTCTCTATTTTTTTAGCTGACATCACGCAGCCTTTTAGACGCACCTGGGATTCAGTTCATCGGTACCTGAACCAGTCCTCTACAGTCTGGCTGAACAACTAACAGGAAAACAGGAAGATAGGAGGAATTAATGGCTGCAAACCTACTCAATTAGACAATGTTATACATTCATTATACTGTTAATCTCTAATGAACATTATTTATTCTTATATTTTATCACTGTGTATCTTTGGGTGTATCTAAAAGTAGTTTATTTCATATGGAAACGACTGTAAAAAATAGTTAATTGGATTTCTAAACATCTAATTTGTTTATCCATTCCAGTTTTCCACTCATGTTCTTATTAACGCCAACAGAAAAGAGAAGGAGAGCGTGGAAATAAAATAAATCCTCACATAAAGTCAGATAAAAATACCTGTGAGTCTGTTTCTGAAGGTCAGAGACAGTAAAGGCCTGATTGCTCTCTCTCTCTCTCTCTCTCTCTCTCTCTCTCTCTCTCTCTCTCTTCATGTGTGAATGTTACACTCACTAAGTTTTCTGAAGCAACACGGACTCAGTGTTGCTATATTTCCATATTCACACGACTTTCAGTTTAATTCAGAAAAGGAAGTGGACAAAAGCAGGAGAGTCTTTCTCTGGCGAGGTCATCTTTCTGCCTCGGGGTTCAACTTTAATGATGAGATTTGGCAGAAACATGCATTAGTATGAGACGTGTAATAAAACTAGATCTGTACACGCTGTGAGCTTTTCGCTTTAATTACAAGGAGTCGAAGGGAAAAGACGTTGCTGCAGAAAACCTGTTTTAAAAAAACCTTCTTTAAAAAAATAATATAAATATCAGATTTTAAAATCCACATGGTTTCATTTTTAATGTTGTGAAATCCTGTGTTGGTTTAGCTGTTGTTTAAAATGTATCCAGGATTTATTAACTGTTAAATTCATAAAAACAAGAATACATCTGATTTTTATTAATAAAAATCTAAAAAAACAACATAATCAGATGTTTAACTTTTCCTACCTCTATAAAACAATCATTTAGAGATTCTCTGCCTTTGAGATGATAGAGGAGTTTTACACAGGTCTGACCTGCAGATACCGATCTTTGTTCATTCTAAAGCCTGGGTCAGCTGCGGTAGCGCCACGTCTTTGGCGAGCCTTTTGCTCTCACAGGACACATTCCTAAAAGCCGAGCGCCCTTGAACGCAGCTTGCAAAATCGCGCGATAGTGACAGTGTCTCGCGGGAACTGAGAACAGGAAGAATGAAGCGCATCTTTTGGTTTGTTTATGGTCAGAACCGTCATGTTTTGTGGAATTATTCTTCAACAGGTAAATGAGCTATTTATTGGAGTAATCTGTTTCTAAAAGCTCAATTGTGAAAATAATCCACAATGAATCGCTCCTTGTCCAGCTGGCGGTTGTTTATGTTTGCTGTACTAGCGGTTCAGCACATTGTTACTGTCTGTGTCATAAAAAGTACTCCACAATGTTGTGACACGCCGCGCCACGGCGCAGAAATAGAACTGACGCGGCGCTGAAGTCTCCTGTGTGACCCAGGCGTTACTGTTACAGATGTAGAACTAACAGAATATTGCTCCATTTCTGATTACCTTGAAAGAATAAAAGAAGGTATGATTTTGGAGGTAAAAACGTTGGCATGGAAGATCTGTCATTGCCATTGTGAATTTGCTCGTAGTGAAAGTAAATCCACAGGCCAGGAAAAGAAGTCTCATTGTTTTTTATTGCTGTTTGTTTTTACAAAAATCAGATTTTTGAGGTTGAGATTGAACCAACTTTTCAAAATTAGCTGAATCTTGTGATTACCAACCTTCCTCTGTGTGTGTGTGTGTGTGTGTGTGTGTGTGTGTGTGTGTGTGTGTGTGTGTGTGTGTGTGTGTCTTTATAGTAACTGTTTTGTTGAATAAACAGATTTAGCTGTAACTAGTGAACCTGCTGTGACCTATTGTCTTGTTTTCCGTATTTAACTAAGCCAAGTCTTTTCTTTCTTGTGATGTGAAACAAAGTAAGAAAGAATACATGATTTCAACATAACTTACATTATTTGTTTGATTATACATTATTTATTTACTTCTATTTATAGTAAACAGAAGGCAACTTCTTATTAGCATTAGCTGCTCAATGCTAACAGATCACTACAGAGGACATTTATAAACATGACTCAGTAAAGTCAGGTTAGCAGAACAAATAGAGGTTATTATTAGGTCAACTCATCTTTGAATATCACTTTATGTTATGATTACACAGTAAAGTGATCAGGCCTAAAGTGTGTCACATCTAAACCAGTCCCAGTGGAAACAATTCCTTCAGACGGATCGTTAATCTCTCTCTGCTTTGTCACATGTTAAAATCTTTCACAATCTAACCACTCTACTTCTACTTGATGTGTTTATCTAGATTTTAACGACAGTCAACAATCAGGTAATGACGTTTAATTCAAGCGAAACTTTTATGTGTTTCTGGATTTTACTCTAAAGGTTTCCTAAACAGATGCTGGGAAATCAGTCGGTTTGACCCTGTGCTTCGAATTTCATTGTCCAGAATATGACTTGTGAGATGAAATTAACGGCTCAGAAAACGGGTGGTTAGGTGCCTAATTCTCCTGTCAGAAAGATGATTTGGGCTCTGTGAGGGCGGGAAGCAAAATGAGCCTGAAATATCAAAATAAAAGCCTTTTTAGTTCAGTCCAGGACTCCAGGATGGTGAAAGCAGCCAGCGCCTTATGAGGTATGAAGCTGATTTATAGTGTTTGTGTGTAAATTACATTAGGCTGTCCTGACACCTGGTTTTATTCTTCTAACCATCTCAATCACAGAGGCTCCGGGTGATAAAACAGACACTTCTTTAATCTGGTTTAACGATCATAACGGTAAACCGTCAGCTCAGATGGAACTGATCAACCGGACTGTGAGGAAGCAACGTTCTCCAGCTGCTAAAGAAAACGGTTGTTTAGCTGATGAGATTTTATTGGAGTTGCTGTGAGTCGTTTGAACCTTGTATTTTGGCTTTTAGGCAAAATTAAAGGAGTTTTTTTTTTGCAAAAACCTGTTTGAACATAATCAAACCGCTGATTTTTATTATATATTTCTCTAAATATTAAAAAACTAATATTTGTTTTTGTTTATTTGTGTCCCAAAAGTCACCAATAAGATAAATCCTAATCTGGTGATTTGAATTCTTCTGTTTTTGCCACCAATTTGACAATAATCACTGTAAAATAGCTGTTATTTAAAAAGGAAAGACTTTAATGTCTGAATAGAAAACCTAAACTGAGTAGCTGACCCAAACAATACATTAGTCAAAGGCTGCCAGATAGAAAAGAATCAGTTCAAACCTGGACAATCCCCAAAACCAGTTCCTTCAGGCAAAAATCACGTCTATATTTGATGTATTTTAAAAAGTGTCTAGGTTTGTTTAAGTGTAGCTAAACAAATGTTTAAACTGATTCATTTGTATTTTTAATCAGATAAAACTAAGATAATAAATGATCACTGACTTCTAAAGGTCAGCATTAATCTGGATGAAACAGTCGACCAGTTTAAACTAAAAACATCGTTAGTGACGAACTGCAAAACAGCGTTCGTGTTCCAGAAGGTTCAACAGGAAATGAATTCCTTTTCATGGTTGTGGGACGTCGTTCTCTGGAGGCTACGAGGAAGGACGGTGACTTTTAGCTCTGGATGATTGGAGACAAAAACATTCTGAGAATAAAATGAGACTAAAGACATTGTGACAAGACGATGTGCACGACTGAGTGAGTTCCTGGGTGAATCTTCAGTCATATTTAAAACTACTTGAGTGTAAAAGTCACTGATATGATGCATAAATATTAGTGACTTTCATTTTCTTTTTGCTTTAATTTAGAGAATGTCCCACCTATAATACCTTCAAAAAGCACCTCAAACAGTATCTTAAAAGTTCCCAGTCATGTACACACTTTTATTCATATTTTTTTTAATAGTTGAAATGTAATCTGTATGTCTGTAATGTGATTTGTGTTTGAGAATTGTTGATTGTCACTATGTTTTTAGTCTTAGGGACTACAGATGAAAATGAGCAACTATGCTATAATCTGGCACATTTACACTCTGTGCATCAGTACTTGATTAATGTGCACTGTCCCGAATAAATAAATACATTGAAATAATGCCATCAACACAACAAAAAGCACTGTAGAGTGAATTTTTTTCACGTGAGATCAAGAATTTTACATATTTTGCAACTTCTGTGAGGGTTTTTAAGTTTTCCACACATGAGATGCGAGGTCTCTCTCTGGACATTTAAACATGTCCAGAACTTCCCAGCAGACATTTCCTCTCAGAGCAACTCTGTCTGGAACCCTTCTTGATCTGGTTTCTGTGAGTTTGACTGGTGCAAAAAAAACTGGTGCATAATTAAGAGTTTTTGACAAAACTGCAAGAAGAAAATCTGCACAAATGTTGCGATTTATTTGCAGTTTTGACATCTGCAAAATTGTCACAACTCACAACTGAACATTTGCTGATTTTCTCACAATTATGTCTCTCTTAACTTGTCGCTAACAGCTGTAGCTCAGTGAGAGATCTGGAATAGCTTTGCAGCAATCCTCCTTAACAGTTCCTACTTAGCTTGAATTGATGATAGATGAGAGCAAATCTGCTGATTATGTCTTCAAATGTAACAGATAAATCAGCCGTCCTGTAAGCTGCATTCGCACAAACACATCCCGAAGCAGGCGCTTGGTGCCTACAGTGAGCTGCTGTGTGATGTTTTATTCATGCCAGCAGACGTATATGAGCGCACGCACGCTATCGCACCTCTCCGAGTCTCCCGCGCGGTTCTGGCTCGGCCCAGATAACAGAAAACCTGCCTGGAGGGGAGACACAACCCTGCAGGACGTAATGGAAGCTATCATAAGGCTTAGCAGGAGAGACGTCCAGGAGCTCAGACCGTGGCGGCGAGGCAGAGCCGCCTCTCAGCCGGAAGCGTGGAGGAATGTCGGTGTGTCTGGATGCAGGTTTTAAAGCAGACAGATGGACTGATTTAGGGTGTTTCACTGAAACCTGTTTCATTAAAGCTTGGTTTTAATATATTTAGATGTTTTTACCTCAGTCTGCTAGAAGATGTTGCTGAAAATGTCACATGAACTGATAAAAAAAAAAACAACCTCTAAACGTGTCATTTAGCCCACTTTTTACACATTTTTGATGACAAAAGTGTTAATAAATCACCTGATTTTTGATGATTTGGATCCGGATTCTTCAGGGCTACTTCCAGTTCCTGATGATCCAACAACACAAGCCGTCACTAAACTCTGTCTCTAAACTGTCTCGTAAATTAAAAGGCATTAAAACCACCCACTGTCTCTTTATCTACATCTGCTTTATGGCCTGCGCAGACTTAACAGGCAGCAGGAAAATCAATACATGATAACAGCCTTTCACTTCTGGATAAAATGTTTATTCCTAATTGCTCCAATTAGTCGGCCTTATTAATTAAAAATGCGCCCACGGAGTTCAGCGTTTGTCAATATTTCATGTCATCACATTAAAAACGGACCTGTTTCCCATCCACTGCAGCGCGCTGCTTAACCACGCTGAAACTTTAACAGTTGGATGAAACGGTCGGCCTGTGGGTGGTTTATGGACCCGGTTCGGTTCTGTTGAGCTCAACACATCAAGGAAGATAAAAGGTGACATCAGCGATCTATGACAGTGGGTTTCTGTGGAAAAGTTATGGCGCTTAGAACAACCTCAGTCTGGAGAAACAGCGACCATTTCTGTCCAGACACACGAGCTAACGGCTAAATCAGAGGGCCGAGTTACAAAGTGGATTTTTAACGTTTTAAAACACCTCAAGAAATTTATATCAGCTCATTCAAATCTACTGAATGACACAGCAGTCAGCTTTACATTATTATTATTGATATTATGACAGAGCTCCTGCTGCAAATAAATGTAGAATTCTGTCAATAATTATACAATGCAAAATGTTAAAGTAGCGTGAAGGTTTGGAGAGGAAAACTTGCACAAACCTCAGCATAGCTAGCTGTTAGCATGTCGGGCCAGTTAGGGTGGGGCATCAAAAATCATCAACAGTGTTCATCTGATTATGGTCCTTAAAAACTAGGATGAAATCTTAGTAATATTCAAGTATGAAGAGTTTTCTTACTAAACTCTTCTTCTGCTGCCATTCCAGTGACTGTATTTTCTCTATAGTGTAAATGGGAACTCCTTTATGTTAACTGTTTAATTCATTCATCTCATTACCAACCGGTGACCTGTTTTTTTTTTTAGCTTTATAGGAAAAAAATGACTTAACAGTAGTTTTAATGACAGGAATTGTGGAAATAAAGCTAAATAAATGAGCACGTTTATCACCATGACAACCAACTTAGCATAGGTTAGAATCTGAGGAGGAGAAGAGAGTCGGAGCCCAAATGACTGAAATACTCTAAATGTTGTGGAGGCGACGGGACACAATGGAAGCTTCTGCTCCACAAAAGGTGGAGAAAACCTGACTTCCATCCTCAACACCTTCAGATCAAGTCTTTAACTGGCTGCTTGCTGCCTGCCTGATGAAGACGTTGACTCACTTTGTTCCTCGTACAGCAGTGACTGAACATAAAAGTCATCTGTTGCAACTTTATTCTAAAAAAAAAAAAGTTCTAAATATTGTCAATCCCCTTAAATCGCACGCAGTAAGAAGAAATTCTCCATCCTTTTTAGGCAGACATTTAAAAATATTTTTAAAACTGAATCTGGACTAACTTTAA
The DNA here is from genome assembly GCA_006937965.1 of Callopanchax toddi. NCBI lineage: Eukaryota > Metazoa > Chordata > Actinopteri > Cyprinodontiformes > Nothobranchiidae > Callopanchax > Callopanchax toddi. The sequence continues at coordinate 3,357,805 of SSNR01000004.1, forward strand.
TTTGAAAAGCTATCAACAGCCGCTCCACAGAAACTCATCAAAACATCTGAACAAACTCTCAAAGAGCTTTCGTCAACACTAAGATTTAATGACACTAAAAACTTTGATGTTCCCTCCCAGTTTTAGGTTATGAACCACTATTTAGAAATACATACATGGCGCCCGTTTTATGCATTTCCTACAGAATCTCAATAATCTGACCTTAAACCTGCCTGTTGGAGGAATTACTTGCTCTAATAACGTCCTGATAAATCAGATTTGTCAAATCCCAGGGTTTATCCGGGGCCGTGAAGCCGATTTGAGCTCGTCCAGCAGTAAGAACGGCACTTAAGAGCAGTGAGATCTTTACAGATATTCTCCCAACTTGTTTGCCAACTGCAGTTTGAAGAAACGCCTGCTGCTGCTGCAGAGGAGCTGCTTGTTTCTGCTCCATCATGTGAAAGGTCATTACAGTTATTAGGTGCATCCTGCTCTGGGATCTGAATGCAGCTGGTTGCATTTCCACTCTTCTTGAATTGATCAGCTTGTAACCTTCAGATAACATTGATTTGTTTTAATTCTAAAGAAGAGTTTGGCCATCCTAATAGAATAATAAATCAGCCACAGGTGCATATCTGTCACCTCAATCTTTATTTCAAACACAGAAAGGTTTTATTATGTACCTGCAAAAGGGAAAATGTCTGTTCATCCTTCTTGATATAGAAAAGAAAAACGCATTGAACTCTCCCAAGAATCAAAACTCCCTCGTCCACCCAGCATCATCTAGTCAGAAAAAATTAAAAATAATAACAAAAACATCCCAAAAAATACTTCAGCAAAACGAAAAAGAGAGAAACACAAAAACCACAAACCTGTGAGCTGAGCTGCAGGAAAAGTATCAGGTTAAAACGCCAAGAGGCTTTAAAAAGGACTCTCAGAAAGAAAAGAGGAGCAAAGTGAAAGCAAGGAGTGGGGGGTTCAAAATCACAAAACTCCAAGGCAACAAACAACCCTGCAAAAGGCAAACCAAAGCAAACAGCAAACAGCAAAAGTCGACAGAAACCACAAAAAGAAAAAGATGCAACAATGATCATAAAAATGTTCTCCGAACCACGGAGAGACGTGTGGAAAATCTCAAAACCTGCTCAAAACAAAACTGCAAGCGAAGTCAAGGCTTCCTGAACGCACCATCAGAACCACTGCATGCTAAAAACTTGAAGCCTGGATGCTGGAAAAACGCTCCAACCCACCACCATCATGTCACTGCTCAATGCAAACACCAGCCAGAGGAAAAACAGAAAAAAAGGAGGGGCAATTTAAAAGACCAAAAAATAGGCTTAGAAAAATTAAAAAGGAAAAAAAGAAAAAGAGAGAGAGAGAAAAATGTTTAAATTTTTTTTTTTTTTTTTTTTGAAGAAAAAAAAAAGCCAGTGGAAATGTACTCACCGAGCGGGAGTAAAATGTTGCAATAAAAATGTGAAATGGCTCAAAATACAGTATGGCGGTGCGAGGCGGGATGCTGTGCCTTTTCTCCAGCTCTCTGCCTCCGGTTCTGTCATGTGACTCTTCAGCCCGACTTCCAGCAATGAGAGTCCAGAACCGAACAGCTGATGCGCTCCTCGCGGCTCCCGAAGTGAAGGGAGGCAGTCCTCATCCCCCACACTCCGGACTCAGCTGCTGCTGCTGCTTTCAGTCGCTTTTTTCATCCCGTTTTTAAAGATGCAGAGCTCCGAGTGTGTGTAAGAGAGAGAGAGAGTGTGTGTGTGTCACCGTCACGGGAGGAATCACGAGCTCTTGATACATAAAGCCTGGTTGTTTTCGCTCCTGTGGGGACCAGCGGGGTCCGGCCGGTGCGTTTAAAGGCTGCTCGTTTAAAATCAATGGAGTAAAAACCCGCAGATCTGATGGTTTTGATTTAAACTAACAGCTCTCCGCTTTATTCCGTCAGAGTCTGTAGTTGTCAGAGGGTTTCTGATGTTACAGGACGAGGCTCTGACTTCAGAACAGCCTCAGTTCAGAGAAAGAGTCGAGAGAAAGCAAATAGTCAAAGTGGATTCTTGTTTTCTTTAAACGGAACCAATCTATTTTTGCAGCTGTTCATGTAAATATTGTTTCTATGAAGATAGGCTCAGCGGGAAAGTCTTTAACTGGGACACATTTCTGGTTAAATGATGTCAATATTATCATTAACAAACAGTACATCTTTATTCATTAATAACTTGCAGTGCAAAATACTTAAGCAAATTCTATTTCAGACATATAGACATCAGTGGAAAGTTAATGTGCTTCAAAAGCCAAAATTAAGAAGTTATGTTCAATTTAAAGATGATTCTGTGACAGAGGTAATTTAAAAAGAAGGCAGCGACCTCTTTGAGGTGGGCGACACAAAGGAGTACTGGAGGAACGACGTTTGTGTGTTTTATGTGAGCTAGATGTTGTTGAAGATGAATTTCACTTTGTGTTTTATTATCCGCTATATGTTGATCTGAGAAGGTCCATGTTTGAAAAGATCTAGTATAAAAACCCCGATTTGTTTTGATTAGCAGATGGTGAATAGTTAGGTCGGCTCTTTGATAAAGACGTTTTTATATTTGCTAGATTTATAGAAAACGCGTGGGTTCGTTGTCAAACTGTATTGTATCCTCTTGTGTAAAAATGATTGTTTTTGTAAATGTTTGGCCACTTCCTGTTGTGTCAGCCTCTATGGGCTGGGCACTGATTGTTTATGACATTTTAATTAAAATTTCATTCAATCATTCATTCTATGAACTTTAATTCCAGGGATGTCCAAAGTGTGGCCAGTGGGCCGTCCCTGATTCTCCTCTTCCTACAATCTTGAGGTCACTCCAGATTACCGTAATGACTCTAAAGATAATCTCATCAGATATTCCTGTCATGCATGGTGTGCTAAGAACAGTGTTGGGATTATTAAGTAACGCGTTACAGTAACTATGTTATTATTGTGGTAACGAGGACGGTAACTAGTTAGTATGCCAAAATCAGGTTTATCGTTACTGGGATTTATTTAGTCGTTATTCTACTTTGTGTGTTGCCTTCGATTTACCTCGGACGTAGGAACTCAGATCTGGGAATGACGTCACACTTGGTTATCGGCGTTCTGGTTACCTCCGTCAAGGAAGTCGGGATTCTGATATGGCGACGTCCTCAAAAACGGTTGTTTTGCCAGCCCTCTACAAAAACAGATGATTAATAAAAACATCTGCAGCCTGGAGATACAAGCTCTACATCTTCATCTTTCTACTTGAAAGGCAGAATTTCAGAGTTCCTATTGCAATGGAATGCAGCAGGACCGTGGTAGACTTTTTTTTTTTAACCAAATTTTTTGAAAAGAGTTGTAGATAATTGTACCCCGAACAGCAGACAGGTGGTCCAATAGACACGTAAAATCAAATGCTGGGAAGGACATCTGGACCACTCCTATCACAAATCTAGGAATTCCAACATATTGGATTGTCTGGACCTGATAGAGTGTTGGAATGTGACATGTAGCCAATCAGAGAGCGAGGTGACAGACACAAGCTGCATGGAGGGGGTCCCTAATCAAAACAGCTCTTTGTATTTTTTGTTATACCTGGTAACAAATCTGTCACAAGTGCATTTAGAAAAACAAAAGCTGTCGTGTTTGCTTACTCCGAAGTCACGTCTGATCTCAAGACGTTCTTCGTTTCACGTCTGACCTGAGAAAGTTTGTGTCAAATCAGCTCATGTGTGATGTGATGTTTTTTACGTGTCACTGCACACAACAGACTATAGGAGCAGAACGGTCAACATCCAGGATTTTTTATACGTGGGATACACGATTAGAAATTGGTCACTATTTATAAATCCCATCAAGTAAATCGGCTCTGATGCATTTTTATTAAGACCTTTTTTACTGTATTGATACAAATCCTATTTTTTAAAACTGATCTGAAAAAAGAAGTTAGTCTCTTATTTAAGGTCACATTAATGTGTTCATAATGAGTTGACCTTCAACAGCTGACTGGATGCTGCTGTAATGTCAGTCGACACTCGCTCATGGCCTGAATTTAGCTGCACACATACAGCAAGGATTACGGTAACAGGGTGGTTCAACAATAGGGCAAGTGAACAAGCAACTGAGAAGTCTTGATGGAAACATTAAGCTCATAGTGATAAATGCAGCGGAGTCAGCAAACAATAAATATGACGTGTCAGAGTTTAATGTTAGGAAATGGAGAGCGCAGAAAGAAAGACTCTAAAATGCATGAGCTAATCATGGTCCTAAAACCAGCCACTTCATGATAGGTGAGCAGGTGAGAAGATTGTTGAAAAAAGAAATGGGGACGGCCATGACGTTATTAAAATCACCCTACAGATTATTGTTATGGTATGCCATAAAGAGTTTAACTTTAAAAATGGTTGTTTACTATACTTTAAACAAAAAATATGATAAATATTTTTTTGATTAAAATAATTATTTACAAAAAAAGAGAGATTTCATCTACAGTAAAAGCCTGAGTCCAAAAAGTGTATTTTGAGAAATGGAGGTCATCCCATATTCTGACCAACATGATGAAAGTAAACAGTAAATTAATTAAAAAAACATGTTAAAGGTTATGCATCTTTCTTAATTAAACGCCCTTCTTTGGTATGTTGTGTGTTTTTTCCTTTTAATTTAGTTTCATGGTAAACAGAGCCACAAACCCTCACTGACTTTTACTAAAAGCAGACCTATGAGCTCCATTCATTAAAGCTTTTTTCCAGCTTGTATTTCTATTATCAGTTCTCTGAGTTTCTGTCTCACATGCTGTGATTGTAAAGCACCTTGTGATTCATGAATGAAATATACACACAACCTAGCCAATTACATCAAAACTTAGTGAAGAAAGAAGTGACCCATAACCTCTTCTTCATGCTGATAATGGACTAATTTATTTTCAAGACCAAGAAACCAATTAACCAATCAAATTTGATGTTTATCTTTTATTGATGCAAAGGTAACTTTTTATGTCTCATATCTACTGATTCACAGATTGGTTTCAACAACAACAATAATCCTCAATGACCAATATTCTGCATGATTTCAGTTTCTCTTTACTGGTTAACTGATTCAAAAGGATAACTGAAGTAATCAAATTCCAGAAAAGCATGTGATTGGCTCATTTATTGAAATCAAGTGTGCTGAGGCAGGAAAAACATGGAAAGTATGCATGACAGTAGTGGGCGAGGGCACAATTGATGCCCTCAGAGGTGAACCTCTGGACTATCATAATTTATGACTGTCCATGATGCAAAAAGTATATAAAATATATAAATGAGAGAACATGGCAAATTGTTTTATCTGCCCTTTGGTTTTAGTCTTAGTCATTTTAAATAAAATGCTGATTAGTTTTAGTCTATTTGTGATACTTTTAGTCATCAAAAGCTAAAAATGGTTTTAGTTTATTTGAGTTTAAAAAGTAATAATCCTTTAACAAAGTAATTTAGGTCAGTAAGTTGGAAATTAGAATCACTCACATCAGTAGAAAACAAGGTGAATCTCTGTCCGTGGTGCTGAAAGTATATATGTGAGTAGAAAACAAGGTGAATCTTTGTCCGTGGTGCTGAAAGTATATATGTGAGTAGAAAACAAGGTGAATCTTTGTCCATGGTGCTGAAAGTATATGTGAGTAGAAAACAAGGTGAACCTCTGTCCATGGTGCTGAAAGGTTATATTTGCGTAGAGAACAAGGTGAACCTCTGTCCATGGTGCTGAAAGGTTATATTTGAGTAAACAAGGTGAACCTCTGTCCATGGTGCTGAAAGTATATGTGAGAAGAAAACAAGGTGAACCTCTGTCCAGGGTGCTGAAAGTATGAGTAGAGAACAAGGTGAACCTCTGTCCATGGTGCTGAAATGTCATATTTGAGTAGAGGACAAGGTGAATCTCTGTCCATGGTGCTGAAAGTATATGTGAGTAGAAAACAAGGTGAACCTCTGTCCATAGCGCTGAAAGTATATATGTAAGTAGAAAACAAGGTGAACCTCTGTCCATGGCATTGAAAGTATATATGTAAGTAGAAAACAAGGTGAATCTCTGTCCATGGTGCTGAAAGTACGGTATATATGTGAGTAGAGAACAAGTATATATATATGTGAGTAGAGAACAAGGTGAATCTTTGTCCATGGTGCTGAAAGGTTATATTTGAGTAGAGAACAAGGTGAACCTCTGTCCATGGTGCTGGAAGTATATATGTGAGTAGAAAACAAGGTGAATCTTTGTCTACGATACTGAAAGTATATATGCGAGTAGAGAACAAGTATATATGTGAGTAGAGAACAAGGTGAATCTTTGTCCATGGTGCTGAAAGGTTATATTTGAGTAGAGAACAAGGTGAACCTCTGTCCATGGTGCTGGAAATATATATGCGTGTAGAAAACAAGGCGAATCTCTGTCCATGGTGCTGAAAGTATATATGCAAGTAGAGAAGGTAAATCTCTGTCCATGGTGCTGAAAGTATATATGCGAGTAGAAAACAAAGTGAATCTCTGTCCATGGTGCTGAAAGTATATATGTGAGCAGTAAATATACAGTAATGATGTTGAAAAAGCATTGTTAGGCTTGCATTGTCATTGGTGCAGACTTTTTAGGTTGTTAGGTTATGCACCTTTAAATTTTGTTATAAAAACACCCATTTAATACATTTACTTCTTTTCTTATTTTTTTAAACCAAAACGTGCCTTGTGCTAAATTCTTATTCATTTCAGTTCCAACCATCCCAGCTTTAAAGGCCCTCTCAGTCTTTCACTCCCTCCCTCACCCATTAAATAAATCCACCTGAGAAACACAGGTGATTGTTGATTGCAGCAGACAGGAAAGTAATAATGTGCTATTGATGCATTAGAGTCTGACTGCAGTTGTCAGACAAAATTCAGAACAAGTTCATGCAACACGCAGTGTTGGAGACAACTGTCACCATTCATAAATCATACTAGAGGTTGGTGCGCTGCTTCCACCTTAAGCACTGTCTAATTTAATTCACTTTTCAAAACACATCCATGCCTTTGGGAGGCACAATGTAAAATGCTCCACAGTCCCTGAAGAATACATTCAAGAACAGCGATCAAACTTCCCTTGAAGCAAACTCGAGCACTTTTATCACTGAGCATTATAACCTCCTCTTTCATTTAGCCTTCAAAGCCTCTTAAGTCTCTGTGGCAACATATTGTAGAGCTGTTTCAGACTCATTGCCTGTGATGTGTCAGCTGTAGTGCTGTACGCTGGTGGTTGTAGCTAAAAACAAAACATTTTGGCCACTGAATCAAAGTGCAGAGCACAAAGCAGCTCTCTGTTATCTGTAAAGCAAACACAGACACATTTACACTAAACAATGACATATTCATGACACCTTTATTGGCACGATGTTGATTTCTTCTTCTTTTAGCTTAATTCTGTGTAACTTTAAATGCCTGCTGTGGAAAATGAATGAACGTCTCCCTGATTTACGCACATGGTTGTAAATTCTGGATAATTCTGTCGTGTTTTCCTGTGGAGCTCTCTCTAGTTCCCGCTCCATGCTGTTATCGGCGCTGCTCACGTGCCAGAAAGAGGCTCGCAAGGTTAATGACCTTCATGAATCTCTGAAATAAGATGTATCAATCATATCAACCTTTTGACACGGAGGCGCCGCCTGTGGATGATCAGGACACGCAGCAAGGCCAACAAAACACACATCCCCCACATAGCTGTCTCTCAACAAACCTCTGCAGCAGCTGCAGGAGTTAAATAAGAAATGAGGTTAAAAAGAATCATAATTTACCCAGAATAAAATCACAATTAGTGGAAAATATTGCCAAGACCACGCATTGCCCCTGGACATAAAATTTCAATCAGAGGCAAAGCTGAAAAACATCAGGGCCTCTGGGTTCTTGTGGTTCCTCTTGAGGTCCATAAATCAATATTTGTTAGTACATTATTTATGGAATTTGTGCAACACGTTGAAGCAAAAGAAAATAAATTATTTTTTAAATTAGTGATAAAAATGCACCTTTTGTGGAAGAAAAAAGAACTTTTAAGGTGAGAAATTCGCACATTTTCCCCACTTCCTGCCTGACATTTTACATTAAATAAGAAGGAGCTGAAGTCTACCTCAGTGGATCCTGAGTCTCTTTAAAATATCTGAACATTTTCTAAAATAACTATTGATTAAAGGAGTGAAAGGATTTTAAATTTGCATTTTTGTCAAGTATTCTGCAGAAAGTTTAAGGGATTTTATGATTTTTAAAAAATTTTCAATTATACACAGATTCTATCCTCAGTTCATTCAGTAACCAGAAGTCAAATAGATCATTTTAGTCAAATATTTCAAACAAAAACAAAGTTGAAATCCTGTTTTTTGCAGCTCCCATCTTCGCTAACCTCAGCAGTGGAGTGCAGGTTCAGTAAAACTCATTAGAGGAATAGATTTTTTGTCACTGTTGTGCATATTTTAAAGGCTGGATTGTGCTTATGTGAGCTGGGTCAGTTGGTTTAATGCCATCCGATGCATTTTATGTATCAGAGTGGACCTCTAATCTGTTTATGCTGCAACTTCATTTTCTTTCTTCCTCATAATTGGGCCTTTTTCTGAGCAAAAACTGACTGACCCGTCTCAGACTATTTCCTGGTTTTAACCACTCAGGAAATTCAGATTTTTATTATTGTTTATGTTTTAAATATGTTTAGTGCCGTCTGAACCATAACGGTTTGGGTCCAAACTGCAGCATCCAGTGATTCTCTAACTTTTTGGGCTTCTGACCCACAAAAATAACAACAAAGACTTACAATCCCAAACATCACTGTTTACTTACAGTCACTGGACAGTATATTAGGTACATGTTGCTGGTGTTCTTCAGAGGTTCTAGGTTATGTTAACACGACAGCACCACAAAGTTACATCTATGATGTAAATCTCCTGTTCTACCACATCCAAAAGGTTCTGGACTGGATTAGGATCTGGTGTATCTGGCGGTCTTTGTGACATGGAGTATTATCCTGCAGAAATCAGAAAATGGATCCACTGTGGTCATAAAGGGATGGACATGGTCAGCAGCAATATTTAGGTAGGCTGTGGAGTTTAAATGAGGCTCATAAGGGTCCATCAATGGGATGAGAGAATCTCCTCCACACCATTACATCACCTGCAGCCTGAACCATGGATATCAGGCTGAATGGATTTCATGATGACACCAAATTCTGACCAGACCAGCTGAATGTTGCAGCTGGAACTCACGACTCAGACCAGAACATGTTTTTTTTCAGTCTCTTGTGGTCCAGTTCTGGTGGTCCTGTGTGAATTTTAGCCTCAGTGTCCTGTTCTTATCTGACAGGAGGAACACCTGACTGGTCTCCTGCCTCTGTGGTCCATCTGCTTCAAGGTTCAACATGTTGTGGTTCAGATATCTGCAGACACTGGTTGGTTATTTGAGCTATACTATTATCTTTCTATCATCCATAACGAGTCTGCTCATGGCATCAACAGCTGCTGCTCACTAGATATTTCCTTTCTGAGAGGTTTTCGTTTTCAGACCTGAATTCAGATTCTCTGTGAACCCTAATGGTTGTAGGTGAAAATCCCAGCAGATCAGCAGGTTCTAAAACACAAAAACCATCAAAACTCAAAATCCCTTACATGTTCTGTCTCATTCTGAGGCTCAGTTTAACGTCAGCAGGTCGCCTGGTTGACTAAAGGAATCGAGTTGCTGCCACGTGATAATTTAATTGGATATTTGAATTAACAGGCAATTATAGAGGTGTGCCTAATAATGTGGCAGGTGAGTGTATATCTATTTATGGGTATAATTTTTAACTTTAAATCAATAAAATTACAAATAGTCTTTTTTTTTATCCTTTTTATAGTTAATTTAGATTTTGGAAATTACTCAAAACCCCATGTCTAGTGTCATGTGACCCACAGTGGGGTCACGACCCCAACTGTGTAAACCACTGTTTGTGTTGACTTAATCAGAAGATAAATGTCTTTTTAGGTTTTGATCTTAAAGTTAAACAATTTAAGTTTTGTTGTAAAAGTTGACACAAATTATGTGAGAATTGTTTGACTGATAACATTTTTAGAATGAAAATTATGGGAATTTGATCCAAAATACAGAAAATGAATGAAACAAAATGAGTGTAAACAGTAATATTTTGTAAATTTCAGCTGTTTTAAGTGTATTCCCTAATAAACTTGACACGTTCTTGATAACTTATTGCTTTTTGTGATAATTTTTGATATAACCTGCTTATTAGAATATCAATATCATTACATTTTATGTAATTTTTGTGAACAATTAGGTTTTTTAATTACTCCCTAATGCACATGAGGGCCTATTATCTTGTTTTATAGTGTTTTTTGTTGGTTTTTACCTCTACAAACAACATTAGTGTTATTTTAGTCACAACTCTTCCATCAGTTGAGTGCATTAGGTTGTTTGTCTTTCTGCTTATTTAACTTCTATTTGCATAAATGATGAAGCTGAATGTTTAAACTCATCCTCATTAAAATAGAAAAACCACTTGTTTTCATTCTGCTGGAAGCCAGAGCTCTTTACTCTGAGTTTCCTGGTCAGTGACTGACAGTCAAAGACGTTCCGTTTTCATTCTCGCTGTCTTTTCTTGCCACTTCATGTTTTGCTCAATTTGATCTCTTGTCAGGAGCCGTGAAGTGTGATTTGACAGGTCAAAGGTTCATATACTCAAACATCCATCCACAGAAGCACCAAACATGCTAATTTCCTGACACACTCTTAATACTGGAGTATTAAGAGACGTCTTCAGGAACACGTCGGCTTGTGTGTCGTATTAATCGTGCTCCGTCTGTCAAGGAGCTGCAAACAGCAGCTCTCCTCCTGGAGAACAAAATAAGCAACTGTGAAAAAGGAATGAAAATGACATCATGGTTCCATCACGTCTAAAAACACACACAAAGGAAGGAATGGAGAGGAGAGGTCACGCTGAAAGAAAGCACGCGCCTTTTATGTACTTAGCTTGTTAACAGCTGCCAGCCTAATTGTCACGTCGCAGAGGGATGTTTCTATTTCAGCGTGGCTGTCGCAGCCAGGATGACCTTTTCAGCACAAAGTATCACCACGCTCCTGGCGCCTACACAGCCAGGTGGATGGTTAGACTGAGACTGGTTGATTGTGCTCCTCGACACAAACCAGATGAATAATTTAGATCAAAACATGACAGGTAATTAATTTTCATCTAGCCGTACTGCTCCTGTGTTTGCCCCTCCCTCTGTACATGATAGAATACATTATAATACAATCAACGAGGTCCTGATCTGACCTCCTCCCGGTGCTTTTTATTGATCTTTACTGAAGTAGCTGCTAGTTCCTGATCTCTATTGTTGACTTACTTTCTAGATTTTACATCAGCATCTGTAACACAACACCAGCTCTTTGCTTTCGTCCAATAATATGTTTTCATCAGGAGCAGGAGGCGGGCTCAAGGAGACCAACAACCAATGAAACGTGTTCTGAGCACCACATTCAAAATCTCTGTTTATTTCACTTTTGCTTTGCACAATATACAGTCAAACTAAATAAAGTGGTCCCTCGTTTATCATGGGAGTTATGTTCTAAAAATAGCCCACAAAAGGCAAAATCCATGAAGTAGTCAGCTTAATATTTTTACTATTTTTCCAGATGTTTTAAGGCTGCAAAACTCCTCACTATACTTTATACACTTTTCTCAGACAGGCATTAACATTTTAAGACTTTTCTATCTTGTTTAAACACTACTGGACCATCAGAACGGCAGAATAAATCATTTAATTGATGAATTGACCACATTAATAGATCCGGCCCGGTGTGGAGCCCACAGCACCATGATCACCTGCTGAGAAGCTGCAAGTGAGCCGAGCTGCTCTGTGCTTCTCACCTCCCCCTGCAGACAAAGAAGCTCTCATATGGGAGCATGATAAGGGTGCGACTTGTTCTGCGGTCTAGTAGAGAGGAACCCAGCAGCTGTTGGGCGGTCCAGCGCGCAGGGCGAGTTCTCCAAAGAGGAGTCAGGACACACTGCACTCCGCGACACTCAGACAACGGCGCTGTATGAAGGAGATTGACTGACAATGGTCAGGATGCAGAACTCAACGTGCTAAAAAAAAAAGCATGCAAAGTGCCCTAAAAGATCTGCAAAACTGTGAGGCTGCAAAAGGTGAACTGTGAAAAAGTGAGGGATGACTGTACTGCTTCTCCAGGAAAAAGTGAAATTAGCAGGAAAACAGGAGCTCATCATCCACATCAAGACAAAAAACTAAGAAAGAAGGTTTTTTGTCTTTCTAAATTTGTTTTGTGGATAAGAGGTTAAGATAGGTGGTAACATCACAACAACAACAACAATGTTTAACATTTATTTCAATGATTCTCATATTCCAGTTAGTACTTTAATAAGAAATAAAAATAGTAAAATGTTCTCTACTAAGTAGCTAACCAGCTAAAACGTTGACCATCAGTCACTTAGTGAACTGCCTCGGTTAATGGATCCTGGTTATGTGTAGCTCTTATTTTTAGAGGTTGTTTCACAAACATACTTGGAGATCAGTACAAAGCACTCAGACTGATGTTTAAAACAGTGTTTTATAAAATAGACTGATAATATTAAGACAGCTATCGTCTGTGATCTGTATAGATGAACTGTCTCCCTACACTGTGATCCTCTATAGAAACCTCACATAAATTCATCTGAGTGATTTTAAATGTACTTGTGGTTTTTAGTCTGCAGGTTTGTGCTGTTAGAAAAATCAAAATCATGAAAGTATCAGATTGAGACCTAAATTTAAATTTCTTGGATCAGAATCTGGGACAAAAGGTCCTGACTGGGACAACTCTAAACACAATAACCTAATAGAATTCAGTCCAGTGCAATTATGGTGCAATACAAAATGACAGAATGCAATATAATAAAGTGCAGAAAAAAGTTATCAACCCAATTTATGGTTGTATCCTGTGTGAAAGTCCATAAATTACTTTCAAACATCACATAAATCTTTCCAGCTACAATAAAACAGGTTTGTTTGGACTGGATTCTCCTGTAAGTCCAGTCCTGTAAGGAGAACCTAGAACTCACATAAACAGGAACAAAAGAACAACAGATAAATAAATTATGTTACAAATCTGAGTTTAATAGAAAATATAAACATCTACTGATCTAAAGGTCATATAAACTCCTTTCTTAGAGCTTTGATTTCATTAAAAAAAACATTTTACCCATCTCATAAAAGTACAAGCAATCTCAAGTTTAAAGAAAATGTAAAAAGGGATGATAGTTTGCAAAGAAACCCTAAATAAAGCAGAAAAAAATGTGTTTGTGTTGATGAAGCTGCCAGGCATCACGCTCTGCAGCTTGAGCCAAACTAGAAGGTCTCTGACTCGATGCTTCAGGTGGAAGAAGAACAGCTCTTGTGGCAGAAGCCATGAAAATCCTTCTTAATCAGATTCTGCAGAAGCTGATAGTGGAAACAAAGCTTCAGAGTGGCCAGTAGTAGTTTGGCAGCCAGATGCAGAAAGCAGAGGGCATGAGAGTCTGAGGGCGTCTGCCCACCATTGTCCCTCCCGGTGAGGCCTCTTGCTGCTGGTGAATGCCTTTCTGGTGCTTTTGGCACCACAAGCCTGCAGCTAGTTGAGCAGCTTCCAGCCTCAGCTGTCAGCCACCAACCTCCTGGATTTAAAATGTAGAGCTGCAGCTCGCCGGAGGTCAGCTGGACAGGCAGGACCAGAATGGAGCGATGTGAATCTGTTTTACATGTAGATGTTTTTAAAAAAATATGCAATATTCGATTTTTATTTTGAAAATATAAAAATTATTTTTGTGTAGCACAGTGAGAAGCATTTAATCATGAGATACTTTGTGTCTTAATTTCTGTCTGACCCATCCCTCAGGAGCAGAGGGCAGCCATTTTTGGTGCCACCCAGCAGGCAGTTGGATGTTCAGTATCTTACCCAACCCAGAACCCTGGTCTCCCACATGGCAGACGGCCTCTCCTCCCCTGAGCCGCTGTCGCTTCCAGGTCAGTAAGTCGGACCTGTTCATGGCGACGGTTGGACACCAGGGCTGACCTTTTGTCACCGGTTCTATTCACGACCTGTAAAAACAGAAGGACCTGCATCTCTTCTTATGTCTTCTTCAAGCTGTGACCTTCAGCTGTTGTTAGGGAGGTTTGACCACCAGCACCTCTCAATCTAAGGGCTTGATTTATTCATTTTATTAATTTTTTTATTTATTGGTTTATTTAATAGGGACAGATTTCCAGTGGTTTGAGTGTAGTCTGGTTAGTCTGTGACCATACGGTGGCTCCATAGGACAAATGAGAGATGATCATGGAGTTTAAAAATATGTGTGCGCATTCGAACGTCAAGCAATTTCTTATGATTTTAAAACAATTCAAGTTTGATCAGACAACTTTACAGGGTTTTGTGATATGACTTTTAAAATTTAACCGAGAGTCTAAAATTATTCCGAGATATTTCTCCTCCCGAACTTGCTCAATTAAGTCCCTGTTTATGGAAATGTTTAAAATGTTTGTGGGGGGATTCTTTAATGGAGAAGCAGAAGGGTTTTCTTGTGTTGAGGATTAAGCGAGATTCTCCTTCAGGTAGAAGAGTTTAGGTATTCTGGGATCTTGATTGACAGGTAGTTTGAGTCTGGAGTGAGGAAAACATCTGAGAGGAATGCAGACTAGTGTTGCTGCTCCTTCACATGGAGAGAAGCCAGCTGAGGTCAGGATGACCCCGGATGCCTCCTCAGGAAGGCGCTTCGGGCATGTTCTTCAGGAAGTCCCCATGATCCAGACCCAGATAGGCAAAGGAAGACAAGTATGAGCAGAATCAGGATAAAAGCAGGAAAAAAGACAACAGGAAGAAATGATCTAAGTATAACCTTTTATATCAGAGCTGTTAAACCAGTGAAATGATGGCGTTAGTTGTTCTGAATCTTGATTTGACCATCTCACATAACTGACACAAGATTTCACATGATCCGACTGTTAGCACATCAAGTACTACTAGCTCATTATCTGTAAAATGAACAAGACATTTGTGTTTTCTAACATCAGTGATAGTCATCTTAAACTCCAACATACTCCAAAAGTCAACCAGTTGTAGTGGTATTAGTGTTTATTTTGGGAGAAATCTTGCATTTTGATATTTGATGAAGAACAACTTTCTCAGAGGATTTACAAAAACCTGTTTATGTTGAAGCAGCTTCTCTAATTCTCTGATTAATTGACATACATACGTATACCTAAACTTTACTACAGCTTGAGTTTATACCTGTAGTGTAAGAAAAATGCTAAACTGATTAGTTCTTAATCTTTAAAAAGCACAACAGACCCAAGTCGTCCTTCATCATTAAAACAAAGAAATGATTTTACACTTCCTGTATTTATGTTTCTATATAAAAAAAAAAAAAAAACATTTTCATCTCAGGGACAAATTCAAGTAAATCATCACTCAGACAAAACATGATTTTTATTTTCAAGAAGAACTCGAATGTTTCTAAGAAATGCTGCAGTTTTTGCTCCGACCTCTTGTCAATCAGCAACAAAACATGTTTCTCATCTGCTCTGACAGCGTTCACAGATTCCTGACTTTCTATAATTTAATTCCAGGTTTTATACTGAGCAGTAGAATAAAGAGTGTCTATTAGTTTCTCCATAAAAGCTGCAGTTTGAGCTCAGAATGCTGCATTTACTCATCGGGGATTTGTAGCTTATATGCTAAATACGTGAATTTTAATTATGCTTCTAAATTAAACGACTTCCACGAGGGGCTCAGTCTGTTTCTAATTAGCACGTTCTGCAGATTTATTACGCGTCAGGTAGACAGTGAAATAAAAACGGATGGAGATGAATTTTAGATCAAATTTTTTTTTTTTTTTTAAAACAGTCCGCTTGGTTTTACACCGTCAGCCTGGTGAAGAAATTGCTGACACGAATTAAACCGATCCTTTGTAATCATCCTACGGTTGATTCAAAGCAGCAACGCGAAGACAAATAAACACATTTTCACGTTTTGTTTACACACATTGCAGCAAACTTTCATCACAGACCTGACCGTGTGAGGAAAACAAACTGAGCTCCACCACAGTGACGTTGAGATATTATCACACTAAGCTGCTAATTAATTAGTCCTGTATGTCATATTCTAGCTGTGCGAAGGGAGCACAAACAATTCTCACTTTTGCTAATTAGTTTTGTTTTGGGGGCTTTTCTTGTTGAGCATGTTGTAAAAATATATTTATAAAACTTAAATTAATTGCCGTTTTTTTTTTTTTTTTTTTTAAAGATCATGATGCCGTCTTTAACATATCCCATAATCCTGTGCCTGGAGAATTATTTGCCAGTAAAGTGGGCTTTCGGTTTGTATGACCTCATTCTGGTGCATGGCCAGACAGAGCAGATTGGTAGTTGATTGCTCATGTCTGAAAACAAGCTAACAGAGAGAAACCAGCCCCTCGATATTGAAATAAAAAGCACAAATCTATTAGAAAAAGAACCCAAAACGTGTGAAATAGTGTTTTATTGAAACAAATGAGTGAATCCATCTGTATGGATTCTCACTAACGTGGTCTCTCATTGCCTGTTTAACAATCTGTCATCCAACAGCTGACCTTTCTCCGCCTAATCGAAGCAAATCTGCTGCTTGTTTCCTCTCAGAAGAATCATAAAGAGGTGTTATGAAGTTTCAGAAGTTACTCTCTCTCCAGCTCTTCCTCTCAAGGTGTTCCTAAAAGAGACAGAATATAATAAACCCCTCAGAGAGTTCTGGTTCTGCCGTCGGTTCTCCAAGTAGGATATGCCTGGAAAATCTCCAGAGAAACAAAACCAGGAGGCACACCTCATCAGGAGCCTGAACCACATCAGCTGATTCTTTTTGATGAGGAGGAGCAGCGAGTCTTCTCTAAGCTCCTCCTAAACGCCTGGGCTCCCATAGGGCTGGGCAGTAATCAAGCTCCTAATGATCACTAAATATATAGTCAAATTATTTCTGCTTTGCAATCCTTTCCTTTTGAATAAAGCATGATTCTACCTCATCTGAAGGCTAAACTCTCATGTTTCTTGTGGTGTTGTAAATGTCATCATACATCTAGTGGCAAATGACAGAAAAATGCCTCCCCCTCGCCTCGCCTTCCTCCGCTTATCCAGGTCCGGGTCACGGGGGCAGCATCCCAAGTTGGGCATCCCAGGCCATCCTCTCCCCGGCCAGGTCCACCAGCTCCTCAGCTGGGACACCCAAGTGTTCCCAGGCCAACCTGAAGATGTATTTCCTCCAGCTTGTCCTGAGTCAACCCGGGGGCCTCCCGCCGGCAGGACATGTCCAGAACACTTTCCGAGGGAGGAGTCCAGGGGGCATCCTGACCAGATGCCCGAACCACCTCAACTGGCTCCTTTCGATGTGGAGGAGCAGCGGTTCTACTCCGAGTCCTGGATGTTCGAGCTTCTCACCCTATCCCTAAGGCTGAGCCCGGCCACCCTACGGAGAAAACTCATTTCAGCCGCCTGTATCCGCAATCTCGTTTTTCTCGTTCGCGAAAAATGCCTAAAGTTAAATCACTCCCTGTCTGGACATTTGAGCTTTTGTAGCTGCTTTTATCTGTTTTATCAAGTGTTTGATTTAGCAGTAAACGGCTCAGTGCTGCCACCTGCTGATGTTAATTGTAATAGCATTCTCCTGGATATTTCAGAATTTACATCAGGGTAGGGAAGCTTGTCTGAACTGAGGAATGTAATGTAGATTTTAAATGATACAAATGATTATTTTCAGTTTAGATTTTTCTCTGGATATGTTGGCAGTTACAGAGCAGCAAGTGCTGCATCATGTGTGTGTGTCACTGATCATCTGCAGCCGTATGAGCGCTCCTTAGCAGCGCCACACAACAGGAAGTACAAACTATAGCTAGGCTCTCTGATCACAGGTTGTGCAACAAGTTACCATCAACCCTCTGGGCAAACACCCGGTATGTCCTATCCAGCGGTGGTGTTTAACAAAATATTAATGATTATTTTTTTCACATAATGCCCTTGGAGCTTAGAGTTAGGCCACTTGAGGAGGGATTCCAAGGCACTCCCAGGCCAGAGAGGATAGATCATTCCTGTACCCAGAATACCTCAGCTGACTTCTTTTGATGAGGAGCAGCAGCTCTACTCCAAGTTCCCCCTGGATGAAGTAACATTTAACGAAATGTGTTACTCTTAATAAAATGTCAATAGGATATTAAACTTATCTAAAAAGTATGATGATTCATAAATTATGCTTCATCATCCCTTTAGATCATTAATATCATATGATTTTACAAATCTAAATACTTCTAGGTAGCCAGTGAATCAACACTTATTAATAATCTGACACAGAGGCAAAAATACATAGTTTTAAAAAAATCAATTCATGACTCTATTACTTCTAAAATGATTGTACAAGGTAGGAACTATGATGGAAGGAGCTAATAATAATAATAATAATAATAATAATAAATTTTATTTTAGGCACCTTTCTGACACCCAAGGTCACCGTGCAATAGAAAATTACAATAAAACATAATAAAAGTGACAAGTTAAAAAACAACAGTATAAAAGCACACAGTAAAACAATAAAACCATCAACTTAACAAGTGAAAAGACCATAATGAATCCCAGTTATAATGAGTAGGCTAATTTAAACAGCAAATATCAACTAAAACACACTTAATGTTTTAGTTGATATTAGATATTAATGATCTAAAAAGATTGATGAAGCATAAACACTGAGTCATACTTTCTAGATAAGTTTATTGTTTTATTGATATTTTATTAAGTGTAACACATTTCACAGCTCCTCCTCTCATCTCTAGTGCTGACGCTGGCTATGAAGGAAGCAGATTGTATCCAGGAGCTCAGTCTTGTGGACCACAGTTGAGAGTTGCTACTTAGTTGAACCAGTAAACCAAGAGCCTTTTGACTCAGCTCCTTCTTCACCACCAGCACAACACCTTTATCGCTACATCCCAACCTCAATACAAAACTTTTGTTAAATTTGCTACAAGTCTTTCATTGTGTACTTTTGAGTAAATTCTACAAATGTTCTCTGTCTATTTGTATATAAAGACGTGACAGAGTTGGTTTGTCCGAATCAAACCGAGCTATAAGAGTGACAGATCTGTTCTCCGACCTGTGATTTAGAATCGCTTCAAGAGGCCCAAATCATTTGTCTCATTTGACCCATCTAATTTGTGCCTTCTTGTCTCCTCTCCTCTCCATCCTCCTCCCTGTGATGCAGAAATCAATCTCAGTAAAACCTTCTGAAGGATCTTGAAATTCTTAAAATACACTCGGAAGAGGCAGGAAGGAGGAGAAAGGAGGCTTGAAACTGGAGCTATAAGCAATGGAACGCAGGTGGATCCTTCTAAAGAGTCTCTTTAGCATCTGCAGCATCTTACAGGGAGCAAAATGTCAACCTCACACTGTAATCTGAATCAAAAGTAGTTCTTCATCTGCCTTCACGTTCAGGGGAAATGAAACGCAGCACTTTAAAGAGCTCAAACGTCAACGTATTCATCAGTTTGGAGCTAAATTCCAACAATCTCAGTGCCAGATTGTATAAGGACAATTACATTATATGTGACTGGTAACAAGTTAGCGGTTCCAGCTCCAGGAGATGGGACAACATGGCGTATAGACATCCATCAGGGAAGAACAAAGTCAAACAGGCCTTTACGAAGCGACTAGACGGCAGCCTTTCCTCACTAAACGGCCCGTGACAGCCTGCTGGGAATTTGCCAAAAGCAATGACTGCCACACCGTCAGAGACAAAAAAAATCTTCTGATCTGATGAAAAAGACTCAGCTGTGTGGCCACAAGATTCAACAGAGTGTTTGGAGGAATCCAGGCAGAGCCGAGCACCTCATTAATTCTGTTCTCCTGCACAAATCTCAATTTGCTTGTTGTTTTTTTTTCCCCCCATTTAGGAGTGAGGAGTGGATTCATGGATGAACAGGAAAACAGTCTAAAAGGATTTAGCATGTTTAGTTATACTGGTTTATATTACTGGCAATTTACAGTGAGTTGGTTGAGAAAAAAGTTCAAGATTACAGTTTTTAGGTATTTTTTCTGTTCTCTAGTCTGGACTTCTTTGTGTTTAATTCACCTAAATGTTTTCAGTTACAGTATTAGTTGTTTCCCCTCAGATCCTCCATTCGTCTGTCATTATACCTCAACAATTCCCAGTAAATAACCTCTCTCTCCCCAGTAGCTCCAGTGAGAACTACTGTGGTCTGTTTCTGTCCTGCAGTGCCTGATTCCTGGTAAATGTGAGTTTACTCTTCATTAAACCTTCCTGCCTGCGCCTCAGGTAACCACTCTGCACCAAACTAACTTAGATTGTGTTCCAGGTTAAGTCCAAAACGTAGTGGGATTTATTAACTATTCAGCGTTGACCAGGCTAGTTATTTGAGGCTGCTGTGGGAAGAGAGGTCATCTGTCAATCAGCATGTTGGTGGTTCGATCTCAGTTTCCCCCCCAGATGTTGAAGTCAAATCACTAAAACTCAAAAAATTAACCAAATATGAATTAACTCATCTGTTTGTCTTCCTCGTAGATAAAAGAAACCATCAGATTTCAATAAAAGGACGATAAAAGTTATTTTTAAATGACTCTAGAAACATTAAAAAAGTATTCAACTTCCTCAGCAGATTGATGCATTTTTGACCCCCGTTTCTAAAACAAGTTTGAGAACAAATCTCCCAAATAACTATTGAATCATTTCAACATTTTCTCTATGAAAATGAAGTTTTCAGGATGTATTTTTTCCAGAAATCAATAATTATCTCCTTGGTTTGTGTACACTCTAAAAAGTAAAACCATCATTTACTTAAATTTTTTGGTGTAACATTTTTACACTCTAGATTGGAGACAATTATATTGATAAAGTTGGCTTTTACTTAATATAATTGTCTCCAATCTACTCAAAATTCTTGAGTGTAAAATGTTACACCAAAAAATTTAAGTAAATGATGGTTTTATTTTTAGAGTGTAATCGTCACACCAGTGGACAAATGAGGACAGGGTCAGATCATGGACCCCTACAGCTGTCTGTGTATAAAATAAAAAGCAGGAGGAAGAGGATGCAGCCTTGTGGGACACCTGTATTAGACATAATCATCTGAGTGTTAATAATAATAATAATAATAATAATAATAATAATAATAATAATAATCTTTATTTATAAAGCGCCTTTCATACAGAAAAAGAAACTGTAACTCAAGGTGCTTAACAAGTTAAGATGACCCCACATAAACCACATTCCCATCCTTCCCCCATAAAAAGCACACATATTTAGTTCTGTTGGACCTTTCTGCAGCTTTTGACACTGTTGATCACAGCACCTTAGTGAACAGACTCCGTGACCTGGTGGGGATCTCTGGAACAGTTTTAGACTGGTTCAGATCGTACCTCTCAAACAGAAGTTTCAGTGTCCATATAAACAACATCATGTCAGATACTACAGATCTATTCTGTGGGGTACCCCAAGGCTCTGTTCTGGGTCCACTCCTGTTTTTACTATATATCCATCCTCTTGGACAGATCATTAGTAGATGTCACAATGTCTCCTACCACCTTTATGCAGATGACATTCAGCTGTACTGCTCCTTCAAGGACTCAGAGTTCTACAAACTGTCTGAACTACTGGAGTGTCTGTCAGCTATTACTAACTGGTTAGAAAAGAACTTCCTTCAGTTAAACCCTGAAAAGACTGAATGTCTGATTGTTGCCCCTGATAGGATGGTCCCTCTGATCAGTCAACATATTGGACATTTAAGTTCTGCTGTAAAGTAAAACCTGAGGAATCTGGGTGTTATTTTCGACCAATCAATGTCTCTTGAAGGTCACTCAAAACAGCTGGTCAGAAACTGTTTTTATCATCTGAGAAATATTTCCAAACTGAGAAAGTTGGTGTCAAAACCTGAACAGGAAATGGTTCTTCATGCTTTTATCTCCTCCCGTCTAGATTACTGTAACACACTTTTCACATGTTTGAACCAAAAAGCCCTTTATGGCCTTCAGCTGGTCCAGAACTCTGCAGCGAGGCTCCTCACTGGAGCAAACAGGAAAGATCACATCACTCCTATTCTGAAGTCTCTGCACTGGTTACCTGTTAAATGTAGAGTTCATTTTAAAATCCTGACTCTAACTTTCAGGGCCCTACATGGTCAAGCTCCTCTTTATGTTACTGAACTGATAAAGCCGTACGCTCCAACCCGAGCTCTCAGGTCCACAGACCAGAATCTCCTAACAGTTCCAAGGACCAGATTTAAAAGTCGAGGTGATCGCTCCTTCCAGTCTGTTGCACCGCGACTTTGGAATGACCTTCCTTTAGTTTTACGCTGTATAGACAGTCTGGACTCCTTTAAAAAGCAGCTGAAGACCCAATTATTTAAAACTGCTTTTAAATAACTCTTTTGTGTTCTCTTGTTGTTGTTTAACGATTTTGATTTGTAATGATATTTTGTTTGTTTTATTAATTTTATTTGTTTTTTTTAATCATGTTTGATTCTGTTTTCTGTGAAGCACTTTGTGATTTTTTCTGTGAAAGGTGCTATATAAATAAACTTTACTTACACACACACACACACACACACACACACACACACACACACACACACACACACACACACACACACACACACACACACACACACACACACACACACACGACATTGGGCTGAGTACAGATGAGCAGGTTCTAAGGAAACGCCATCAGAGGAGCCCTCTGCACCGGCAGCAACAGGTCAACAGCAGCAGCCAACGCACCGACACGGGGCGACCAGAGGAGGTACAGCTGAGACCCCACCTCCACCTGGAACCACCTGGAGAACCAGGCAGCCACAGCTGACCACCGCTCCCGAGGCAGAGGACTCCTTCAGAGGAAACACTGGAAGGAAGATTAAATAACAAGTTAAAATATAAAATAACATAAGATAAATATAAGAACAATAAAACAGTGATAAAATCTAACTAAATACCTAAAATCTATTAGACCAAAATCAGCTAAAGGTTAGGCTAAAAGCAGTTAAACAAACTAAAAGTAATTAAACACAATAAGTTACAATTACACTAAAAGCATTTAAACCGGTTAAATAAATAAGTAAAAAGGTGGACTAAAAGCATTTAAACAGACTATAATAAATAATACTCAGTTAAAAGCTAGCTTAAAAAGGTGGGTCTTGAGCCTGCCTTTAAACACATGAACGTTCTCTGCAGCCCTGCAGAGAATTGTCCTATTTGTTGATGAGGAGGTGGAAGAATTTTAATGATAAAAAGAGACAAACAGATGGACTTGTGTCTAGAAAAAAAGAACAAAGTTAAAGGCAGCAAAAACTGGAAATAGTAGGAAGAGTAAAGTAGTCCATTAAAAATGAACCGTATTCTGGAACTTGTTAGAGATTTTCCCAGAAATCTGAGGCAGTAAGACATGAAAAGAGAAACTTTTTCAAGGACAAAAAGGAAACACTTAACATGACAGAGCAGAAGCAACACGGTCCGTAGAGTTTCACCGAGAAAATGTGTAATTAATTCATCTCTCCTCATTCCTGTTGGCTGTCAGACATCCCATCAGCTTCATTATAATGCCGTTAATGACAAGTCACCATCAGTCAGAGTTTCTCAGTTCCAGGCCACTTGATAATGCTCATCTTCACATCTGCAACAATGAGAAACTGTTTGGGGTGATAGTCACAAATAAAAAGGACTGACGAGTTAAAATATCGCCAGAGTCCGCCCCATTCTCTCTCGGGCCAACACAGAGACACTGATGCTTTTATCACCAGTAGAATGGACTACTGTAATGCCCTGCTTTCTGGTCTTCCCAAAAAGAGTATCTCAGGTTTACAACTCTTGCAAAATTCAGCAGCACGTGTCCTGACGAAGACCAGGAGGCGGGAGCACATTACGCCCATCCTGAAGTCTTTGCATTGGTGACCTGTGTGTTTTAGGATCGATTTTAAGGTTCTTTTAATGGTTTTTAAGTGTCTTAATGGTCTTGGGCCTTCTTATCTCTCAGAATTGCTTTTACCATATGAACCTCTGCGGTCTCTGCGCTCCTCTGGCAGCCGTCTTCTTGTCATCCCGAAAGTTAGATCACATACTCACGGTGAGGCGTCTTTTTATTATTATGGCCCTCACCTCTGGAACAGGCTGCCGGAGAACCTCAGGGCTGCAGAGAACGTTCATGTGTTTAAAGGCAGGCTCAAGACCCACCTTTTTAAGCTAGCTTTTAACTGAGTATTATTTATTATAGTCTGTTTAAATGCTTTTAGTCCACTTTTTTACTTCTTATTTATTTAACCTGTTTAACTGTTTTTAGTGTAATTTTAACTTATTGTGTTTAATTACCTTTAGTCTGTTTAACTGCTTTTAGTCTAACCTTTAGCTGATTTTAGTCTAATAGATTTTAGGTATTTAGTTTGATTTTAATCACAGTTTTATTGTTTATTCTTATATTTATCTTATGTTATTTTATATTTTAACTTGTTATTTTAAACTTCCTTCCAGTGTTTCCTCTGAGGGAGTCCTCTGCCTCAGGAGTGGTGGTCAGCTGTGGCTGCCTGGTTCTCCAGGTGGAGGTGGGGTCTCAGCCCTGCCTCCTCTGGTCGCCCCGTGTCGGTGCGTTGGCTGCTGCTGTTGACCTGCTACTGTTGACCTGCTGCTGTTGACCTGCTGCTGTTGACCTGCTGCTGTTGACCTGCTGGTGCAGAGGGCTCCTCTGATGGCGTTTCCTTAGAACCTGCTCATCTGTACTCAGCCCAATGTCCTTTGTGTGTATGTGTGTGTGTGTGTGTGTGTGTTTGTGAGTGATGGGAATGTGGTTTATGTGGGGTCATTTTAACTTGTTAAGCACCTTGAGTTACAGTTTTTTCTGTATGAAAGGCGCTTTATAAGATTATTATTATTATTATTATTATTATTAATGAAGAAATGACAGGAAGTTTTACATGTTTTTACAGGAAGTGGTTCCAACAGCGATTAGCATCAGTTCCAGAGGTTGAGGGTAGAGGAAGACGGACAGAGGGGAAGTAGGAGGAGAGATTTCTCTACAAAAGGCTTCGAAGGACTGAAAGGAAGCTCTGACAAGGCCTGTAAGCACACAAGTCTTCAATGGGACGTGTGCTGTGGCAAAAATTGAATCATAACAGACAAGAAAAGATAAGCTATAAGAAAATAATCACGCCTTTATGCTCAGTGCAGCAGCGCGGCAGATCAGTTTCACCAGTACAGCTATTATGACCTGAAAACAACAAACAGATTACTGTCTGAACAACGGCTCAGGCCATTTAGGACACACACACACACACACACACACACACACACACAAGTTTTATTTGAACATTTCTTTGGATCTGATCTGAATCTACTTTATTTAAAATAAATGTTTTGATATAAATATTGTTGAAATAGCTGGAAAAAATTACACATCATCATATATGAAAATATAAAACATTTTTATTGAAGTCACTCCTTATTGAACACTGATGCTGCACAAATTTATTTTCTGATATAAATTTCCAAAATATTGTTGAACTCTGATAACTCTTATTTCTTTATTTTTTGCTGGAAATTTAACAATTTCTTCCAAAAGTTCATTAAAAAAAAAAATTACCACAAGGAGAGAATCAACAGCACGTCCTTTGAGAGAGAAAAGAGGCTCACGTCCTGCAATCATGGCTGTCAGCGGGGCCTTCAGCCAATCAGAACACGGTGTATTATTGCAGAAATTGGTGACAGAGACAGAAACCTGCTTTTACAGCAGAACTCTATGAATCAAACAGATTATAGAAATGTTGAATTAATTTAACAAAGAATTGATGGTTGTCAGGAAGCAGGGAGCCGGACCCGATGGTGCAGAGGAGGGTGGAAACAGGAGCAGGAGGCGAAGGGTAAAATAAATTTAAAAAATGAAATATTTATTATAAAAAGAACTAAGGGCCAGACTACAAACTAAGATATTGGATGAACAGATGACAGGACTAAACAGAACAAACCAGACTAAGCAAAGCAGGGCAGAAGAGGACTATAGCAACACCGAACAGCATGGCAAGAACAGAACAACAGACCAGACCAGAGAGAACAGACATGGGACAGAAGGGCTTAAATACACGAGGAGGTAAACAGGATAATGAGGGGCAGGTGAGAACAATGACTAATTAACAGGTGAGGGAGGGGCGAGAGCAGGAGCATTGAAACACAGGGGAAACTAAACTGACATGAACATGAACCATAACATGAATAAAAATAAACTAAAGAACCAGAACTAACAGACTAAACACAGAAAACCAACCATGAACTAAACAGGATACCTAAACACAGGGAAATCTAACTATGAACATGAAAGACTATAACTGAAGATACAAAAACACCAGAAGACTAACTATAACTAAACAGACAGGAAATCATGACAATGGTTTCAGATTTTTCCTCTTTTAATAATATTTGGTTGATTTTTCCATGTTATAATTCAGTTTTATTTGCGTTTCTGATTTCATTGCTATTATTACTTGTAGGTTGTTGTTTTTTTTTAGACAATTTAAGAAATATGTGCCTCACTAACAATACATCTATGTGTATCTTTTTACACACAAATATGCTTTAAAAAGTGAATTATCAGCATAATGTCCAGGGTTTAGGTGACAGCATTCCATTTCAAGTGTCCTCTGTCAGCTCAGGCTGAGCCGGCTAAATGATGGCACTCTGGAGCCAAAAGAAAAATGTCTGCCTGATACTAAGTAGAGTGAGAGCAGTGACAGGAGCTGTGAAGTATCAGTAGGCCTTTCGCCACCGAGCTGGTGACTCAGCATTGGCCGGCAGTGGATTTCAATAAATCAAAAAGCTAACTGGACTCTCGGGGCAGCTTTGGGCTGAGTGGTTCTCATTACGGCTGTGTGAGTCAACAAAGAGCTGAGTGACAGTTTGGAAAGAGGCCAGGGAATAATCTACACACATTTCAAGTTGTAAGCAACTTTACTGCTCATCCTTTGCTGCTGTTGTTCCTCCACAAAAGCATCAACGTCTCTGATCTGAGATCTGCCCTTCTGTTCCGGGAGAGGGATGGCGTTTCAGCACCAAACTGTGGATTTTAACTAAACTTTCAGGAAGTACAGTAGTTACCACATGTTTATCTAACAACCAATGAATGTATGCAGTTAATCTAATTAAAGATGGCTGCCACGTTTAATTGACCTTTTTTGCTGTGAAAGAAATTGTAGATTTTGGACTAAATTTTGAGCCGAGTGCTCAACTCAAACTTGATCTAATTATAGAGTCAAAATATCTCATGAACTGGATGGATTTTAAAAGCTGTCCCTGTATACTACAGATATGTTTAGCCTGGCTAAAGATTCTCAATTAATTTGTCTTCTGTCATGTTTGTTTTCTATCAGATATTATTTATCTCACATAGACTCAAAGTTTAATGGCAGCCGGATCTGAATTAGGAAAAAAAAAGCCAAAAACCAAAAAAGCTCTATTGTTATCTGTGCACAATGTGACTGAGCGTGCACGGCAGGCCGCTGTGTTATTTGTTCTGAAAAGCTTTGTATCTTGTGTCCACAGGGGGCACCAGAACATAGATTTTTAAAAAATATATTATCTTTGGGAGGACATTTAAAAATGTTTCTGTCCAAAAACTCAGTTTGTTTGCGTGGACGGGAGGTGCAAATATTCAACATTTGGAGGGAGAGCCTTAAAGTCTTCAATGGATTTACATCTAACACCAAATAACTGAGTCAATCCAATTCAAGATGGCCGCCACAGCTAACTGACATTAGCAAACATGAAAATCACTACAACTCTGAATTTGACCCTTTTCTGCAAGATCTCGTTAAACCGTTAAATCGGTCACGATTTCAGCCGAGTCATCTTTAAAATCAATAAATTCAAGATGAACAAAACAGCTTGTTAATAAATTAGCAACACTGGTTGTGACTCAGTTGTACAGATGGAGACAAACACTGAGCAGATCAAACAAAAAGACTGTCCTGGTTTAAACTAACATTTATCAATTCAATGTGATTATTTATCTCTCTCTCTCTCTCTTTTTATTTTTTTGCTTTGTGTCTAGGAATTATGAGCCTTTCAAAATGATTTATGGTCATAGAAGGACCCAAAGGTGAAGACAAATCAGCAGTACGGTAAACTTCCAACACTTTAATCAAGAGGACCAGATATACCAGGGCTTGATTGGCTGATGGAGATCAGGTGTGTTGATTAGAGGTGTGACCCAGGTGAGGAGCTGAGCAGACAAGGAGAAAGGAGAGGAAAAAAAAAACACAAAAAAGCTTTAAGATATAAAATTTTTTTGAATCAATTGTGCAAAATTTAACATGCCAAAAATACATTATTTACTGTGAGGGTTTAGAAATGTATCAGTCTTAATGCTGATGAAGATGAAATGATGTTTTGTGTTTTTATGACAAGTTGCTGCTTCTGGGGCTTGAATTATTTAACTAATGATGTCAAACACAAAGTGTTATTTTAATGTTGGCAAAATGGAAAACAATCAATTTCACCTGCGACTAACAACATAAAAATGGATATCAATAAATACTGACTGAACTTATTAAAATGAATTTAACAAAAAAAAGTATTAAACGTCTATTAAACTCTGATTCTTCAAAATTCTTTGAGAAACTTTAAACATCTTCTGTTTTAAAAGTTTTGTCATAAAATATTGAAGTTTTTTTTTTAACCAATTTATGGTTGTTATGGTAAAACCTATAAAGTGTTTACCTATATTTATCATTTACATGAGCTTCAAGCATTATGGGTAATGCTGTAGTGGTCAAGCTGCTGGGAAAAATCTGGGTGCACATAATTTGAGCCACGTTCCATTTACTGATAGGATTATTAGATTAGGGATTATCGTAGTTTTTAACAAACAGGTTTAAAGCATGTGTTCTGAACACATTCCCAAAGCCGAACTTAAAAGTACAGATGTTTGAACGTCACCAGAGAGCAGCCTGCAGGCCCAGAGCCACAGAGCAATTAAAGGTTTAGTGTCTGGCTAAAGGAGGCCGAGAGGAGCCGACACTCACTCAGGACCTGGAGGCCACCTCTAACACCCAGCATGCTTTGGTAACGACCATTAATTAGAGAAATTCAGCACTTTGTGGCGATGCTGCTCAGAGTTTAGTGAACGTTTAGGGATTTCAGCTTATGCTTCTTAAATCAGATATTGTGTAAATGCCTCGTAATCAACAAGACAAGGAAGGTTTTTTCACTGCTTTTCTTTAGTGCACACGTAAAACATTGATTACATAAACAATAGTCAAAATCATGTCCAATTTTTTAGTTTGATAGGAGGAAATACGCTCAAGGATCATAGAATGGAAATAAAAAAGAGTCTCTTATAGTCAGAAACATACTCAAATAAAGATCAGTGTTGTTTTTGTTAAAGAATGACAAAAATATAGCATTAACACACCTTTATTTATGATGTTAACGGGACATTGATGAACAAAATTCAGTTTTTTGATGACTAAAGCAAGACTGTGACTATTCATCGGCATGACGAGATGAAAACGTCAGTGTGTGGAGTTGTGTAGCGGTATTTGGGTAAATACTTTTCCAGTGACAGGTAACTCAATCTCCTCTTCTGAGCATCCTTTTATTGTGGCGGGATTGAACCCTTCCATTTAGTTCTAGGGTGATCACTATTGTCTGTGGCGGTGTGCTTTCGCATCAAATGGATCTTTATTTTAAAAAACTCATTTTTGACAGCTTGTGACAACCCTGCTGATTGATTCCATATTGTATCTTTATTTAATTAACTCCATTGTGAGTTGTTTGCTTTGTTTGTTTTCTTCTGTTTTACTAAAAATGTGGCGCTACATTCACCCATTCAAACTGCTGATGAGCTAATGCTAAGCTAATGGGCTTAATGCCCTGATTAGTAATTTTATTCATTAAACAGCAACATGTTAATATGGCTGAACATTAGACCAATACTTATAGTGTTTTTGAATACTTTGGTTATTGTAGTTTCATCCATTTTGGATGTTTTTGTTTATTTTCCTGTTTAATGCCAAAACTGTCTATGATACTTTTGAATTGATTGATTGATGTGAGTGATTCTAATTTCCAACTTATTGATTGAAAATATAAGATTTTTCCCCCTTCTGCCCCTCTTCATTCATCTGTATTGTTATTGTGTTTGTCTTTTAAATGTTTGTTTTGAATGAAATACATTCTTTTAAAAGGAAAAAAAACACAAACTATCACATAAACGCAACTTAACTAATCAGCATTTGAGTCCAAAAAACTAAGCCTAAATTCAAAGTGACTGCCAAAACAACACTGATGCAGATAATAAAAACATTCAAATAAAATATGACTGCATGAGTTTAATTTAAAAGGGGAATTTTGCTGTTTATTTTGCACCTTTTTTGAGAGGACCTACCAGCACATTTAGCTCTGTTGCTCATTCCACAAAGTCATGATCCTTAGTTATACTTTGTAATAATAATAATAATAATAATGCATAGGTTTTATATAGCGCTTTTAACCACTACTCAAAGACGCTTTACAAAACAAAAAGAAGGAAACTGTAAAATAAATTAACAGGGTTTAAATGCTTGGTTAAACAAGTAAGTTTGCAGAAGTTTTTTGAATTTCAGAAGTGAGTCAACAATACGAATATGTTGGGGGAGAGAGTTCCATAAGGTGGGAGCAGCCACAGAAAAAGCTCTGTCCCCAATGGTGCGATGTTTTGACGTTATTGTGTGAGAGAGGAGGTTGGAGGTCGAAGATCTGAGACAGCGAGAAGGGCGATGGTGACGCAGAAGGTCAGACAGATAACAAGGGACGAGGTTATTGAGAGCCTTGTAGGTGATGAGTAAGATCTTGAAGTGATTGCGCTGCTGAATGGGAAGCCAATGAAGGTTTTTTAGGACTGGGGTTATGTGATCTCTCTTGTTGGTATGAGTGAGGAGCCGTGCAGCTGAGTTTTGAACATACTGAAATTTCTTTATGTGTGTGGATGGAAGACCATAGAGTAGGCTATTGCAGTAACCTATTCTAGAGGAGATGAAGGCGTGGATGAGGGTTTCAGCTGCAGTAGAGGACAGAATAGGACGGAGACGGGCAATATTTTGAAGGTGAAAGAAGGCTGTTTTAGTGATATAACGGATGTGTGCTAGGAAAGAGAGTGAGGGGTCAAAAATGACTCCCAGGTTTCTGATCTGAGAGGATGGAGTGACTGTGTAACTGTCAATACTGAGCGTGAAATCTTTGGAGGAGGAGAGAAGGGATTTGGGTCCAGTTATGATTAACTCAGATTTATTGCAGTTGAGCTTGAGGAAGTTTGTACACATCCAACTTTTTAGGGCATTGAGGCAGTTTGTTATAGTGGAGACGGTAGTGGAGGTGATGTTTTTAGTAGATAGGTAGAGTTGGCTGTCATCGGCATAGCAGTGAAATTGTAGTCCATGGTGGCGAATGATACGCCCAAGGGGTAGCATGTAGATGATGAAAAGAAGGGGACCAAGAACCGAGCCCTGAGGGACACCATGGGTTACTGGGGTGATATCGGATGTGCAGTTGTTTATGGAGATATACTGAGATCTGTTAGAGAGGTAAGATGTGAACAAGGAGAGGGCTGAACCAGAAACACCAACATGAAACTGCAGACGATGTAGGAGGATGGAATGATCAATAGTATCAAAGGCAGCACTAAGATCAAGGAGGAGGAGTATGGAGAGGAATCCAGAGTCTGATGCCACCAGGAGGTCATTTGTTACTTTGATCAGAGCTGTTTCTGTACTGTGGTGAGTGCGGAATCCAGATTGAAATGTCTCAAAAAGCTGATTTGAATGAAGATGTTCAGTTAGCTGAGAAGCTACTGAATGTTCCAGGATTTTGGCTATTAGAGGGAGGTTGGAGATAGGGCGAAAGTTTTCAGGTTTCTCATGGTCCAGTCCGGGTTTTTTGGGTATTGGTTTGATGGCAGCAAGTTTGAAGGCTGAAGGGACGGTACCAGAGGTCAGTGATGAGTTGATTATATCCAGGATAAGTGGAGTGATACATGGAAGTATAAAAGTAGTAAAAGTGACTGATCAGGCTTTCCAACAATATGAGATGTGTTGCCAGGAAGAATTGTTACAGCAAATAAATATCCAACTGAACACTAGTCTCTTTATGTGCAATGTTTAGTACTGCAGGAAAAACCAGATTTCATTGTCCTCTTTGATCATCTTCTCTTTCTGTTGTGGTTTCTTTCTTCAGCAATTAGACTTAAACCTGGAGCTGTATGGAGGACCGATCCTGCCATATTTAGAAATACACATAGAAATAAATAACTGTCTTAATAAAACAAATAATCTTTTAAATATTGTGTCTAAAATATAAAAATGAGACTTTAAAATTTTAATTCATCATAACGCGTGACATAAATTAATATATATTTACCATTTTCAACAATATTAATTTAACATTGTCAATTATCTAATTTTCCATTTTATTTGCAATATTATTTTCCTTTGTTTTAATTATTATTTAATCATATTTTTATATTCTGCATTTATTTAATGCAATTTTTTTTATTTCTTAATATATTTTTTCTTAGTTTATTATTATTTTACTCTTTATTTATTTATTTGTCCATTTAAAAAATTTCAGTAATTTCTGCTTTTTTTTTTTTTATCATACATTGATTTATTTTCTTCTCCTGCTTTTCCTCCTAACATTTTTTTTTCTCCATTTTTCTCTTTTTTCTATTTATTTACACATTTCTGTATTTCTTTTCTTCATGTCCGCTTTTCTTTTCTTTCTGACTCCTTGTAACACATACATTGAGAAAAGGGGGAAGGGGAGGGGAGGGGAGCCGCGGCTTCAGAGTCAGCTTCTCCTATTGGACAATGTCAAGATCCAAGCTCTGTGTGCTGAGATCGATTATGCAGGTCTTGCTTCCCGGCAGAGGACTTGAAGTTTAAAATGGAGACACGGCGCTCTGTGTCTGAGCTGTTGCGAGAGGCCGTGAATAGATTGGAGGAGTTAGAGGAAGGTAAGTTGCTTTTGCGAATGTACAGATTCTGTGTTCTTCCTATATATTTTAGATATGATCATCTTTGAACAGATTTTTTCCCTTTTTTCTTACTTAGCGTCCAGTTCGAGCCAACATCCAAGTACACACAACCAAAGTAGGAGTGCACGTAAGTTTTCTGTGTTCACTGTCGGCTCTTTGTGATTTGCGAAAACACGTCCGACAGTCGGAGATTACCGACGTAATTAAAAAAAACTTAAAATAGTTGGACATGTTGACCGATATCTATGGTTTTATCACTCGCTTCCTGCATTCTCCTTGTTCTCCTTTATTTGTCATTCTTTCACTCAGGCGCGCGGCCTCGAGCTCGCTACTGAAACAACGACCTCGGTGAAGCTGACCCCCACCCCCCCCAAAAAAAAAACTAGGCAAATAGGTGCTGTGGTTAGTGCTTCGTTTGTGCTGATTTGTGCGGTTAAAAGTTTAATTGGTGCTACTATGGATTTTGAGATATTTAAGTTATAGGTCAGGGTTCATTCCGGGGTCATTCAGGGGTCACCCTCCCCCCAGCTTGCTCCAAAATGAACCGTGTGAAGCTTCACTGACGTCATCTAAGTTTTATTCCACTTGGGTGGGGGGTCAGCTTCACTGAGGTGAAACTCCTCAGAGAAATGTCAGTTTTCCTGCAGACTTTGTTGCCTCGATTATTTAGGAGGTTCTGGGAGTGTTTATTTTCCTCTGGAGCTTCTTTGTGGACAAAAATTACAAAACATAGAAATATTGACCAACTTTCACTTGTTTTAGATTAATAAAAGGTAAATAAAGTGGGTCAGTCTCTGTCTGCAGATGAAGCTCAGTGAATCATGTTGGTGTGTTTGATGGATGTCTTGTTTTTAAAGGTGTTCCAGTGGAGCCACCAGCTCCTCACTGGATCTGACTGCTGCTGAACATCTGGATGGTTTTCATCTCCTGAAGGCAGCTCATCTGATGGATCAAGCAGATCACCTGAATCCATTGCAACAATGTGCAGACTTACACAACATGCCACCACCTTGGGAACAAAAACTGGTTTTACCTCCAGCGCCTTAAAAATAAAGCCCTCCACCTCGTCTTCATTAATCCTGGTTGGATAACTGAACAGGCCTTGGCATGGTGGAAGTTGAGATGACCACAGGTTCCTGGTAAAGCGTGCTGACAACAGGGGGAGCAGGGTACCATTATCTCCAAGGAGGATGTACCAATGTGACAGTTAAAGCCTTTTGAAGGTTGATGGGACTACAAAATACTTGAGCATCATGAATCAACTCAGAATATCCAAACAAAATGTCACCGGACCATCCTGTGTGATCACAGACCGCCTGGAGGTGAACTAAAAACACAGCTTTCTGTTTAAACAGCAGGCTGCGTCTTGGTGTAAAACTGGTGACCCAGTGAGTTGTTCAAATTCATCACTTATAACATCCAACTCATCGGTCTGGGGGAGTGAAATTATTTTCTCCACCAGCTTTATGATTTTATTTACATCCTGTGAATGTCATGCTCAGTTCATGGGATGTCAAAAGCTCGTGACACAACTCTGTAGTAGAATCAACCTATTAGAACACTAGTAGCTTAAGCTCAATTCCCCATC
>SSNR01000004.1:3392429-3481516 GCA_006937965.1 Callopanchax toddi
GTTCAGGGTTGGTCTGTCTGGTCTGTAGTCAGGCTTCATGTCGGTTAATCCATTAAAAACATTGTGAGGAGATACGTGTTCATTTTGAGTTCAGGATGCCTCACTGAAGCTCTGCTCTGTAATAGAAAGTCTGGTAAAAATAAAACAAACTTCTGTGTCATCATTTCTTTGCTTTATTAACATTTATATGAACTCTATTTTTCAAACATTTGATTAAAATGGTGTTTTGACATCTAGGCCTAAGATCCTAATTAGAATGAAAAACATATTTCCTGACAAGTAAAATTAAATAATTAAAATGTACCAGTTCTTAATTGAATGTGAACATGATTTAATATTACTATAGCTACTAATTCACATTTTAACCAAATATGTCACCACACTATACACACATATATGTGTGTGTACACACACATATATACATATGCCTATATGTGTGTGTGTGTGTTCACTGGTGAGAACTTTCTCACGTCTCAACCTATAAGTAGCTCTAGTCTCAATTTTTTAAAACTCCCACAGCTATATTTTAACTTCAAACTTTGAAAAATGTTCATGCTGAAGCTGCTATATACTGTAGCTAAATTGTAAAAGTGCATGTGAGCTGACAGTTGTGTTAATGTTGCTCGTGACGGGCAAACCATATTAATCCAGCCTTGATGAAAGTTCTAGCAACAGTCAGCGCTTGAATTGGGGGAAAACATGCTAAGAAAACTGCTACGGGTTAAAAAAAAAAACGGGTTTTATTTCAAATCCGAAATGAGAAAATAATTATCCAACTTCTTTTCAGCTAAAAGAAACAAGTTGCCGTTTTCATCACCAGTTGTTCTGACATGATTCCTGCCTTTGTTTGTGCGACACGTCTCTCGGGGTCCGGCGCGAATTGATGACGCAGCTGCTTTTGAGTGGTGTTGTATAATTATGAATAAAATATCATTATATATGTCTATGGGTGTTATATATGATATGTTCGAAATGCCGAACACGGGGCAGTCCCCTAACCCATATATAGCGGACTAGGGGACGAAATGTAGTGAGCCCTGTGATGGACTGGCGACCCGTCCAGGGTGTCCCCCCGCCTCTCGCCCCATGACCGCTGAAGATAGGCACCAGCTCCGCCGCGACCCTCTGTGGAGGATGAAGCGGTTAAAGAAACTGGATGGATGGAAATGGAGTGAGTGAGTGAGTGAACGAACGAGTGGACATTTCGAACACAGCCAGTTACCACAAGCCAAAGCCGTATGGCGCTGCCACAAGCGGGCCAGGAAGCAAGACCTGCATAATCGATCTCAGCACACAGAGCTTGGGTCTTGACATTGTCCAATAGGAGAAGCTGACTCTGAAGCCGCGGCTCCCCTCCCCTCCCCTCCCCTTCCCCCTTTTCTCAATGTATGTGTTACAAGGAGTCAGAAAGAAAAGAAAAGCGGACATGAAGAAAAGAAATACAGAAATGTGTAAATAAATAGAGAAAAGAGAAAACTGGAGTGAAAAAAATGTTAGGAGGAAAATCAGGAGAAGAAAATAAATCAATGTATGATAAAAAAAAAAAAAGCAGAAATTACTGAAATTTTTTAAATGGACAAATAAATAAATAGAGTAAAATAATAAACTAAGAAAAAATATATTAAGAAATAAAAAAAAAATTTGCATTAAATAAATGCAGAATATAAAAATATGATTAAATAATAATTAAAACAAAGGAAAATAATATTGCAAATAAAATGGAAAATTAGATAATTATGACAATGTTAAATTAATATTGTTGAAAATGGTAAATATATATTAATTTATGTCACGCGTTATGATGAATTAAAATTTTAAAGACTCATTTTTATATTTTAGACACAATATTTAAAAGATTGTTTGTTTTATTAGGACAGTTATTTATTTCTATGTGTATTTCTAAATATGGCAGGATCGGTCCTCCATAGAGCTGAGACCAAATGAAAGTAACATTCATTTAGTTTAAAACAGGGTGTATTTCCTGCAAGTCAGAAATACCCATAATGGATTATGACACAAATAACTTTTTTCTCCTTATTTAAAAATAGACATTCCAAAGTATATCTCATAATAAACAAGGATTGGGTTACAATTAAAGTATTCCCTATAAATATACATGTTTGTGTGCACAGACAGAACACAACTCCAGATTTCGAACACCACTATAAACAGCATCTGTCATTACGAAGCCATTAAAGCGAGCCTTTGAGTGATGAAAGTGCTTAAATCATAGTGTGCTGCTGCTCAGCGTTGATGAAAATACATTCCTGCTAATAAGAGCAAAAGCAGCTTGGATGTCGTTGGAGGAAGAAAACAAAATTACACGCTCTACTCAAAGGAAAAAAAAAAGCTAACAT
Organism: Callopanchax toddi; assembly: GCA_006937965.1. Taxonomy (NCBI): domain Eukaryota; kingdom Metazoa; phylum Chordata; class Actinopteri; order Cyprinodontiformes; family Nothobranchiidae; genus Callopanchax; species Callopanchax toddi. Next base: position 3,394,787 of record SSNR01000004.1, read on the forward strand.
AATTAGCATTCACAGAATCTGACAGTGCACCTGTTACAGTCCTGAAAGCCTGAGGAGTAAATGTTCTCCACAATTATGTGAAAATTATGTTTTTTCCACTCGTTTTTGTACAAAAAAGGAAAAAGAATCAAGCAATTTTCTGTACATGCTGCTGTTATGATGCATTCTCGTTCTCTTACCTCAGATTTTATTTATTTTCAGCCCTGCTGCTTGTGGACCTGCATCCTAAGTGACCACAGTGTTGCAGCCTGTGTGTGTGTGTTGTGTGTGTGTGTGTGTGTGTGTGTGTGTGTGTGTGTGTGTGTGTACACGTGCTCCCAACATTTGAGTATAATGAGCTTGGGAAATCTTGGGTACTGCTCTAATAGCTGCTTTCTAAGCCGTACCCCTTGGCTACAGGGTCGCGGAGCGTCGATGGGAGCTGATGTGAGCACCCGCACCCTGCAGCCTGCAGCCAAGCCATCTATCAGCACAGCTTAGGCCGCCGCCACAGCTCAGCGCCGCAGCAGAGCCACGGTGGAAATACAGAGACAAATTGTGCTTATAAAGTACGTGTTGAGTTTCATCATCTAAGAGCAGCATTCAGGGGGCGAAAAGAGGAGGCGGAGACGGAGCGATGGCCAAACACAGCCAGCTGCATTCCATTCTGACATTTTTAGTGCTCTCCCAAAATAGCTACAATTACTTACCTCCCTGTAGATTAATAGATTCTTTGACTGCTGCTTCTCTATCCATTAGCAGCCGCTGCATTCAGAGGAGAGGCCCTGTTTTATAAATAAAAACACTTCAGATTTTGCAGTAGAAAAGGTTTTTAACAATTAATACAACGTAGGTCGTTCTTACAATGGCTTCTTTGTCAAGAATTAAAGGTTAAATATAACAAGATTGACAGGCTAATGGCTAGTTAATGAATTCCTGTCATCTTAAAACTTACATCTCAGTATTAGTAAGTTATGTAGTTATTCCAGCAGGGCTGCATGGTGGTGCAGTTGGTGTTGCTTTGCAGAAAGAATGTTGCAGGTTCAATTCCTGACTGCATCATTTTTCCTGAAGTTTGGATGTTATCCTGATGCATGCATGGGATTCCTTTGAGTACCCTATTTCCTCCCACAAACCAAAATCATGCATGTTAGGTTAACTGGCACCTCTAAATTGCTCCTAGCTATGAGTGAGTGTGTGAATAATTGAAAGTCTTGTTAGTTTTATGTGTCCCTGTGATGGACTGGTGAGGGTGTCCCCTGTCTCTTGCATGGTGAGTGCTGGAAACAGACACCCACTCCCTGCAACCTTTACTGGATAAAGTGGTTAAGAAAATGGATGGCTTGATATTCCAGCATAAATATTCCTGTATCACTGTTCGAAGTCAACCAGCCCCTAATGGAAGTGCTGCAGCTCCTTTTCTATTGTTTCTCATTTTTCACCAGAAACTGATAATGACGGTTAGGCTAACGGAACTTCCGAAGGTGGAACTGCTGAAAAATTGAGTTGCTAAAATTGCACAATAACCAAATTCAGAGACTTTGTGTACTTCAGTGAACCTTTGTGTTCATGTTCTAAACCAAAACATTATTTAAAGCGAACACAGTTGTTTTGTCCCTGCAGACTGTGATAAAACCAATAACTGAAGTCTGAAAAAAGTTGTTGTTTTCAAGTCTCTTTGCCTTGAACAGTTTTTTTCAACAACTACTGAAAAATAGTATTCTTCACCAAATGAAAGTGGCTCCATTGTTGTAAATGAAATAAATCAGGACTACAAACTCATCCACAGTTAAGATTACACTATTGGGACATAAAAGTTTCAATTTAACAAACAATAATCAAATTAAAATACAAAGTTCAGACAGAAGTCATCAAGTAAAGATATAGTGGATCACCTGGGAGAAATGGTTTAATTCCTAATTGGATTTATAATCAAATAAACCTTTAACATCCCATGAATTAGACATTTAGGTGTCACAGAATTCTCTTAAAACATCAAGGAATACTGGGAAAGAACAAGTCACTTATCTGTAGACACAACATTTTATAAAGCAATATAAATAAGCCCCTAAAAAACAGATTTCAATAAAAAAATAATGTTAAACCACTTAACCATGTTAAGCTGCATTACAGCCTGACAGATACTGGTGAAAATGGCCTGCAGTAGCGCTCCTGTTTACATTGTGAGTGTAAAGGTCTACTGCTCAGAGCACCTCCAGTCTCATGTAGGGAGTGGGAGGTGGTGTCCATGATGGATGTCAGACTGGACAACAGCCTGTCCTCCCCAACCTGCTCGATGGACCTCAGCAGACAGTCAGAACTTTTATGCATTTACAAACTGAAGTTGCACAAAGAACTACCTGTAACAGGTAAGGTTTATGTGCTCATAACTTTTCCTCAGAAATTAACAGCCACACGCTCATATTACAGTGTTGTTTATACAGTATCAAACTTGGACCTTTTGATATCAAAATAGGCCGTGAATATTAACAAAACTAAACTGAAACATCACAAAATCTTTTTTCCTTATATATCTGACAGCGTTCTATAAATAGTTGAACTCGTAGTAATTAATCCCTATTAGCTACAACTAAAAGCCAAATAATCTCAGGATTTCTGTGTAATTCTGAGCAGTCAGATCCTCTGTTTCTGAACTCTAAAGCCTTATTAAAGCCTGACAAGAACATCATTAAGAAGCTGTTTCACTAAAGACACAAACGTAGCACTTAATCTCTGCAAGATTCTTTAAAAATGTGAGAATGGAGGCAATTAAAGTGGACAAAGTCTTGACTTTCTGTATCTAAATCAGCATCTTTATCTACAATTTGCTTGCGAAATACCTCGGTTCTTTCATGATGCATGACTAAATACCACCGACAGGAACAGTTGGGTAAAGAAATGCCTAATGCTTTGGAAATAATTGGATAAATCTTCACATAAAATAATTTCTTCCCTTGTAGCACATGAATAATCCTCGGCAGTGACAGCAGAAGGATGGGAGCGATGGGCATTGATCGCAGTGGTGATTGTAAGGAGGCGCTGGATTGAGTCACACAATCACCTGCAATTACATTGATTGGATGAATCTTCAATGAAGCATCGCGGCTAAACAAAGAGGAAGCAGTTGGAGACTGGGGAGGACAGTGTGAGGTGATGAACGATTCACTGTGTATTCTGCACCTGTAATTTAGTTTGACAAGCTGATGAGACTGCACGCCACGCTGAATGCTAATACGCTTCACTCCGGTCCTGATCGGAGATTAAAAGCACTCTCACACACTGTAACGGCAGGAAGAGTTGGAAATGACTAACGCTGCATTTGCTTTACCTTGACGTCTGAATGAAAAGGTTTTATTCCTTCAACAAAATAATTCTGCAGGCCCTGAGAAAAGCCACCCAGCATCTTGTCAGGAAATGGGTGATCTGGTGAGTTTTTTCACAAACATGTAACTCTGTGTCTGCAGGATATTTCTTTAAGTCTAAAAACCTATTTTTTAAAATCTGTTTTGCTTCAGTTTTTCTTGTCATTTTTTAAAGTGGTCCTGATCAGCACCTGTTCAGATTTTATTAAGGTCTTTCAACATTTTACTTCGGGTTGTGGCTGTTGTATCACTTGTTTTTGCCCAGTCCAGTACCCAACCACTTTCAAATGTATCAACTTGCTGTCAGCTGCTTGTCTGGGACCACGTAAACACAAACAGTCAGGATTCATTCCAGAACCCAAAGGTGCAGCAGAGCTATACCCTTTCATCCACCAGTACGGTGTACATTTTAGGACATCCTCAGGTCTCAGACAAAAAGTCCTCAGTCGTCAGACCAAAAGTCCTCAGTCATTAGTCCTCAGACCAAAAGTCCTCAGTCCTCAGACCAAAAGTCCTCAGTTCTCAGACAAAAAGTCCTCAGTCATCAGTCCTCAGACCAAAAGTCCTCAGGTCTCAGACCAAAAGTCCTCAGGTCTCAGACCAAAAGTCCTCAGTCCTAAGACCAAAAGTCCTCAGGTCTCAGACCAAAAGTCCTCAGGTCTCAGACAAAAAATCCTCAGTCCTCAGACCAAAAGTCCTCAGTCCTCAGAACAAAAGTCCTCAGTCCTCAGACCAAAAGTCCTCAGTTCTCAGACCAAAAGTCCTCAGTTCTCAGACCAAAAGTCCTCAGGTCTCAGACCAAAAGTCCTCAGGTCTCAGACAAAAAATCCTCAGTCCTCAGACCAAAAGTCCTCAGTCCTCAGACCAAAAGTTCTCAGGTCTCAGACCAAAAGTCCTCAAGTCTTATACAAAAAAGTCCTCAGACGAAACGGCCTCAGACGAAACGGCCTCAGGTCTCAGACGAAACGGCCTCAGACGAAACGGCCTCAGGTCTCAGACTAAACGGCCTCAGACGAAACGGCCTCAGGTGTCAGACTAAACGGCCTCAGACGAAACGGCCTCAGACGAAACGGCCTCAGGTCTCAGACTAAACGGCCTCAGACGAAACGGCCTCAGGTCTCAGACTAAACGGCCTCAGACGAAACGGCCTCAGACGAAACGGCTTCAGACGAAACGGCCTCAGAACTCAGCCTACCGCCTCAGAGAGAAGCAGGTGGCGCATGTCCCAGGTGTAGTGCTGGTTACCGTAACACGGTACACAGCCCCTCCCTCTCCTCCCAAGAGTTACGGCAAAAAATAAAAAAAATAAAAAGGCAGACCCGAATCCGCAAGCCGCGACCCGGGTCTGGATAAGCAGAGGGAGACGAGGCGAGACCTTCCTCTCTTGTTTAAACACTTTCGTTGGTACCGACCGGACCGTCAGAACGGCAGATTAAAAAGATCAGAACCGAACACCTGTCTGTTCAGAGTTAAGCCCGCAGCACCGTTTTCACCTGCTGAGGCGTCGGAGCTGCAACCGATCTCCTCAGGAGGAAGCAGAACACATGTGCTGTTTTTTAAAATTGCATTAAAAAAATCTGCAAGGCCACGAGTACTTGTTTTATTTAGGAGGATTTACTTTTCGTCTCCCTCTGCTTATCCAGACCCGGGTCGCGGCTTGCGGATTCGGGTCTGCCTCTTTATTTTTTGCCGTAACTGTTCAGAGGAGAGGGAGGGGCTGTGTACCGTGTTACGGTAACCAGCACTACACCTGGGACATGCGCCACCTGCAGGAAGCTTCTCTCTGAGGCGGTAGGCTGAGTTCTGAAGCCGTTTCGTCTGAGGCCGTTTCGTCTGAGGACTTTTTTGTATGAGACCTGAGGATTTTTTGTCTGAGACCTGAGGACTTTTGGTCTGAGACCTGAGGACTTTTGGTCTGAGAACTGAGGACTTTTGGTCTGAGGACTGAGGACTTTTGGTCTGAGACCTGAGGACTTTTGGTCTGAGACCTGAGGACTTTTGGTCTGAGGACTGACGACTGAGGACTTTTTGTCTGAGACCTGAGGATGTCCTAAAATGTACACCGTACACCAGGGTAAACCCCAACATACAGGCTGATAAATTGGGGGCCGACAGGATTCTTTTTTTTTGACCAATCACCTTAATTTGGTGGAGGTGTTTGAGTGCCCTAATGATCCTAGGAGTCATGTTTTTCAGAGTACTTTGCCCCTGGTAGGGTTTCCCATGGCAATTTGGTCTTAGGTGCAGGGTGAGACAAGAGCATTTGAGAAGGCCCTTTGTGGAGATGTGAACAAAGTTCCAGGGTCCTGCCCTGGACCCAGGCCTGGGGTTGGGGTCTGTGAGTTAGTGCCTGGTGGCAGGACTTTCACTCAGCCCAGTTAGGTTAAGTGGGCTTGTCCACCTGAGGACCCACCACTGGCAAGAACAGCATGGAGAGTCTGAAGTAATGTGGATCAGGTAACAGACCAGGGCAGGAGCATCGGTGGTCTGATGTCAGACAAAAAACACATTTTCAAAAAAATTTTTGTGTTCATCCACTTAATTCTAACTTATGAATTGTTCAGGCTTAAAAAAAGCTAATAAAGTCAATGAATGGACCAGTTGTATCAACACATAACAAAACTCCACAACGACATCTCATCTATAATAGTTGATCATTTTTATGTCACCTGGAGAGTAACTTTGGGGTTCAGTGTCTTGTCTAAGGATACTTTAACATGTGGCCCGCAGAAGTCAAGAATCGTACGACTCACCACCAGATCTATGGACAACCATCCTTCCCTCTAGAGCCATGGCCATCTTTAAATGTCCAGATAGACTCTGGACACCACACCATCCACACCCACTATAGCTGAGCCTCAGTTCAGCTTCCTTCACCTTACTGAACATCTCCAGAACTGCTTTGGCCTTCCATATTTTCCCTTTTACCTCCATTGGCTCCAGTCCAGTGCTTGTTCTGTGACATAATCACAAGATGTGTCTCATCCTGTCCTGTTTTACTATTTTACATCCAAGCTGATTGCCTTCTGATGGGTTCTTGTCCATAAATCAGGATTGAGTCTCCTTTAGACCTTTATTATAAAAACTAGAAACACAAAAAGGGGATGTGTGAACTGGTTTCAGCTCTAACCATAGCTTAGACATAACTGGCAATAAAAATGAATAACAGTATTTTCTACTCATATAACTTAAATTTCAAAAAGGTGATAGAAGTTCATGAAAACACATTTCAAACCCAACAAACACAGACCAGTACTAACCTTCTGAACCACACCACTCTCTGTCACCCATCAGAACTCTACAGCATCAGGCTGAACATGTCCCCTACAAGGACAGAAAGGAAGGACAAATAACGCAAAAAACATCAAAGCATAGAAGCACTTTAAATCAGCAGATATCTTAAGTGGGCTGATGTTACGGCATCCAGGAAATCAAGAAAACACTCAACTCAATCAGAATGAAGGAGGAAAGAAAAAAAGTAGAGGAATAATGCAATGCTTCTGAAAAAATTTGAAGGATTATTTTTCTAAGCATAATATTTCTGTACTTTTCAAACCCAACAGCACAAGGCAGAGACTGGTTCACCGTGAGGACAGAACACCCAAAGACGAGCTGAACGGCGTCTTATCAGGAGTTCAGTGCAGCGAGAAATGCTCTGGAACATACAAAACAGCAGCTACACAACGGCAGAGCACAAGTCTCAGCATTTCATCTACATCTCAAAGAGGTTTACGCTAAATATGAAAAACCAGCGCTAAACCGTGAAGGTGGTCTTAGATTTCATCTGTCTAAAACCTACAGGTCTGCCTTGTCTTTTCTCCCCAGGCGCTTTCTTGGGACATAATCTAAACCACACACATGTTGACATCGTTAAGGAGTTTTTGTCATGTGATAAAAAAAACAAACAAACCACATGATGGAAGAGTGGGTCAGCAAGTCATGTGACTTTAACCACCCTAATTAGTGTGATTGTTCTAGACATTTACAACCAATAATCAGATCTGAGGAAGCATTTTGATGCTTTACTCTTTGGTTATTTTTAACTTATACAGCAGCTACTGTCTCCAGTTAAACCATTTCTACAGGTTGTTCCCACTGGATTGACCATGATGTGAAGTGAGTCACATTGTAAGATTAATAAAATGTTTTAGAATGATGTTTTAGAAATAGGAGTTGTGTCCAAAGAAATACTTGAGTGAGAGTAAAAAATTATTTTGTAAAAAGGCTACTTGAACAGCCATCTGATTATTATTTTTTATTATGTCATCAGACTGACAAAAATATAGTTTTGGAGAAATTCTACTATCTTAAAGGCTAAAATGAAAAACACTGAAACAAATAATACAATTACAAAATAGCACATTTTAAGCAGAAGAAACACATTTCTAAGTCATTTTTATTTTCAATATAATGCCTATACTTACAGTAGATCTAGCTAGCTAGCTACTTGGCTTTCTAGGTAGCTATCTATTTAGCCATAGATATAGCTACGCGGCGGCCATCTTACCACCAACAGCTGCTCCCGTTCTTAACATTGGTGTCGCTGGTGCATGTACTATTACCTACCTCTAACTTGCTCAATATTTGACTGATTTTCAAATGGTTTGCTTTGTTATAACGTTAGAGACATGGCAGTGAAATATATTGGTAATGGCCGGGAAACTCATATACTGTGAAAGTATACCATCTCAAGCCTATACGTAATAAGGTTTGTAAGAAAGCAAACCATTTGTAAATCCGTTAATATTTTATCAAGTTAAGAGTATTTTTTATTAAGTTGATCACTCACCTTCTATCTGCTACCGTAGAGAGCAGAATGTCAGCTGTCTGTAGTAAGATGGCCACCTTAGCTACACTGTCGAATCCCAGATGATCCATCTAGCCTTTATATAGGATATCTATGTATGTAGCTACCAATACTGCATTTAGCTGTCTTGAATGCTAGCTAGCTAGCTATTTTTAGCTAGCTAGCTCAACAGATAGAAAATGACAGTAGAAAAACAAAGCTGGTGCAGAAATGAGCTCCTTAAATAAACTGTAGGTCTGGTGTATTTTTGTTTAAACATGTTTGTTTTTCTATGTTTCTTGCAGTAAGTAGAGGATTCAGAGATTTTATTCAAGTAACAAAAATATTACTCAAGTAAAAGTAAAAAGTACAGTGAATTACTCATTAAAGTATTATTTTTCAAAAAGTTACTCGAGTAAATGTAGCTCTTTATACCCACTTCTGGTTGTTTTAAGACAGGAGCTACTCAGGCTAACTGTTAGCTCCTTAATCTCCAAAATGGGTCCAAAATATATTGATTTATTATCTTTCATGAGTACTTTGTATTATGGAATCATACATTTTTTGGGGGGCGGGGGAAGGGGGGGGGGGATTTCATGTACTTACAGTGTAATCAAACCTGTGGAAGGATTTAGCATATTTCGCCTCGCCTCGCCTCGCCTCGCCTCGCCTTCCTCCGCTTATCCGGGTCCGGGTCGCGGGGGCAGCATTCTAAGTCGGGCAGCCCAGGCCACCTTCTCCCCGGCCAAGTCCACCAGCTCCTCAGCTGGGACGCCCAGGCGTTCCCAGGCCAAACTGAAGATGTATTTCCTCCAGCTTGTCCTGGGTCGACCTGGGGGCCTCCTGCCGGCAGGACATGCCCAGAACACCTCCCGAGGGAGGCGTCCAGGAGGCATCCTTACCAGATGCCCGAACCACCTCAACTGGCTCCTTTCGATATGGAGGAGCAGCGACTCTACTCCGAGTCTCTCCCGGATGTCCGAGCTTCTTACCCTATCCCTAAGGCTGAGCCCGGCCACCCTGCGGAGGAAACTCATTTCAGCCGCTTGTATCCGCGATCTCGTTCTTTCGGTCACTACCCAAAGCTCATGACCATAGGTGAGGATTGGGACGTAGACCGACCGGTAAATCGAGAGCCTTGCTTTCTGGCTCAGCTCTCTCTTTACCACAACAGACCGGTTCAGCGTCCGCATCACTGCAGACGCTGCCCCAATCCGCCTGTCGATCTCCCGCTCCCTCCTTCCCTCACTCGTGAACAAGACCCCGAGATACTTGAACTCCTCCACTTGAGGCAGGACCTCTCTCCCGACCCGGAGTTGGCAATCCACCTTTTTCCGGTCGAGAACCATGGCCTCAGATTTGGAGGTGCTGATCCTCATCCCAGCATTTAGCATATTTACAGATTCTAAAAGTTTACAAGCAACTGTGATTCACTGGAAGCTAAACAAAAAAACTGTGGTGGTTTAAAACTTGTGGGTGTTACTTCAATGGAGAATTTATACAAAGAAAGTAAAGGAACTAATCATTTTCAACATGAGCATTTTTCAAAGTGAAATGGCACCAAAGAAAAGAGGTGAAAATTGGTTTCCATTTCACCATTTTGTTCTGAACCTTTTATCTCTCCTTCCTGTTTTTAATTAGAAGAGAACAACACAGAAATCATCAGGTAACATTAGCATTTTATCAGACTCTGACCTGCTGTTTAACTGGATAAAATACCAAATCTCCCTGGCAGCAGTTAGTAAAAAGATAAAGTTAATGACTTTCACTTTGTAATTGGACCACAACGGCTGAGGCTGAAATCCCGTCGGTAACAAGTTATTCTGATGCTCAGCTCCCTTTCTGTGATGCAAATGAGAACATTTAACCTCTTTATGCTCCATAAACAAACCCTTTAAAATATTATAATGTGTATTACTGCGTTCTGAGGACAGTCTGGTGATTTACTTCTGCAGACAGAAGAAAAATGCATTAAATGCGTAAACCTATTTATATGTTAAATGGATGTGAGCTTGTGGTTTGGTGGTTGAGCCTTGGCTCCTGGTGCTCAGTCCAAATGGCTGCAGGGAGCCACCTGCAGGTGGGCCCACCACCTGTAATGGGCCCTTCATTAGAAATCACAACAGTCAAACAATCAACAGTCAACAATAAAAAAAAAAAATAAAAAAAAAGAAATCACAACAGTCACCTAGGCAACAGATTCAAGCTGGAAACATCCCATCAGGGAACATCCCTGAGGTCATCTTTAAGTGTCATGTCTGGGATATTCACTGAATTTCTTCAACATGATCATTTCTTTATTACAAGAAAACTTCTTTTTTTAATATAAGATAACAAGATAAAACATTTTATTTATGTCAAGAAAACCAAACAGTTAACAGACAGCAGAGATCAGAGAAGAGACACATTTTAGTGCAACTCCATCAATGGTTTCAAGGAGCTGTTTCAGCTTTTGTTTATCATTTTTAGTCGGTTCCTCTGTTTGACTCAAACCAGCATCCATTAGCCAACCTGAGCCTTTCAACCGCTGATCTCACTGGGGCAGGTGGTCACGACGCATTCCTCTAAGATTAGACAAGTTCTGAGACATTTCTGCACAGCGTAAATCATCTTCACCTGCAGTGAAATGGTGTCAAACCTGCTGCGTGGAAGTTTTAGCTTCGCTGCCTCCAGTTTGAAAGATTTGTTATAAAAAGAAACCAAAAGAAGTAGAAGAAGGGACAGAACTTTAAATGAAAGTATTACTTTTGTGACAGGGTGACTGGTAGTTATATGACATTACAGAGCTCAACCTCCCCCCTCCTGGTAACATCAGGGGAGTTTAAGACGTTGATGATAAAGATTTTTCTCGATGGTTCGGGCAGAAAAAAGACGCTGTTTGAGGTCAAATGATCAGTCGCTGGTACAAACGTGCCAAGGCCAGAAGCAGAACCTCCGGACCTAATTTATCAGCCAGTAAAAAGCCCATTATCTCCTGCTCTTTGCTGTGCGATGTGCCCACTCTCCTCTGTGTTTTTCCTTTTTATAAAAGGTCAGCCTGGGCGTCCAAGTTAGCTGGCGAGATGTACAAAGTGCACATGGCGGTCAGGTCTTTGAATTAAAGTCTGTGTTTGTTTTGCTGCTGGAGCAACTGCTTCCAAAATTATTCGTTTTAAAGCTCAAACAACAGTAGACATCTTTAGTTGTTTCCAGTTTCCAATTTTTGAAGCATCCAGAGTGAACAAACAGCCGGCAGGCAGTTCTGAGTCTGTTTGGCAAAGCTTGTTAACGCCTCATCACCTCACATAAATTAATGAACTTCTGTACAACTAAGATGTTATTTCTATCTGAACAACAAAAGAAGGTCATTTTTAACTAACATCCACTTTAAAACCTCAGTGCTGTGTGAGAGTTTAAATATTCCACAGGGTTGTGTTGAAATCAACACAAATATGTGCAAAAGATAACAATTAGTGGGGGTGGCAAGTGATCACATTAACTGCAATTAATTAATTGCAGCCATGTTTAGTGCATTATTTTTAAAAATTGCATTAATCTAACTTTTAATATCTTTACTGTTTCTGCATGTAGGCTTCTGCTCTAGTGGTGTGTGTGTGTGTGTGTGTGTGCTGGTGATGTTTGTGTGTTGTTGAGCAGCTCTGTGAGGCTCCTTAGAGACCCACACTTTCAGTAAGTGACCATGTGCTCAAAGGATGTAACACACCGCCTGTGCCCATTACAGTGTTACGACGCCGGTGTCACTGAGCATCTGCGACCTTTTGAGCGCTCTTTAGTTGAACCCCGCAACAGGAAGTGCAAGTTAAAACGAGCAGCTCAAATTACGGGCTGCACAATTGAACCGGTCCACTATAGGACTGGGTACCGTTAAATATTTTTTGGGTACTACTGCTTTAACGATACCTGGTTTTCGATACTGGTGCTTTTTTCAGTACTTATAAATCTGAAAGAAAATAACAAAGTATAAACTATTTTTTCGTTTTGTGGCATATGTGCATTTACTATTTATTGCTTACCTCTTTCTGTTATGTCACTGTCTCCCCCTCACACACCTCCTCCTGATACAGCAGAGGCTGGAAGCTCGGAGTGTTTTTTTTCAGTTGGACTGAACACGCCGCTGCAGCTCACAAGTTGCGATGCGTGGCTTGGACTAATTGCTGGAATGCCTGTTTTTCGCGGCACAAATCTCATAGCATATGTTGCATTTTGCTCTGTTCCCATTTACCTTTCCAAAATGCAGCCAAACTTTAGAGTTTTTCAGAATTTTTTACCCAAAACTCGCTACGCTAACTGTTTTGAAAGGGAGGGGAGGGGCTCTCTGCTCCTCCACGTATCACCTGTGTCTCCACCCGTGTAGCTGCGCCAGTGGAGAAATGAAACATCTAATTTACAGGGACATTTCATAGTAAAAGTACCAAAGTCGTTACCATGTTTTTTCGGTACCGGTACCTACCAGCGTCTTTCGGTCGTTACCGGTCTAGTACCATGTTTTGGTACTCAGCCCTAGTTACCACCACCAGTCCAGTGGTGCCATGGCCAGTCCATGACTGGTGGAAGACATGGATGTAATTTGGGGGGTGCAGGGAGGACATGTCTCCTGCATTTTTTTAAAAGCAGTTTTGAACCCAGTAGTTTTTACTGTCTAAAACCATGTTCCACTATATTAAATGGAACCTGGCTGTTGTTTTTAGGTGTAGGGTTTTTATCATGGTGTAACGGTGAAGTAGCAGGTGGACCTAAGGTGCAGGTGAGAACGGAGGTGCAGGAGGCATCAGATGAACTTAAATGTATTTATTTTAAACTGAGGACTAGACTGATAACTAAAACAGGGCAGCAGGCTTGGCAAAACAAAACTGAGCAGACAATCCAACAACAAGACAGGACACATGAGGGCTTAAAGACAGAGGAGCTAATCAAGGGAACAGGACACACCTGAGGAGCATTAACAAAAACAATGGATCTAATTAGACACACAGGGCAGGACAGGGACATGAAGAAACAATCAAAACCTGATCAAGAACTAAACAGAGGACTGACTAAACCAAAACAGGATCAAAGACAAAACAAGGACCATAACATGAACCAAACAAGACAGAGGATGAAGACTAACTACTGGGAGGGTAGACGCATGGAACACAGGGGAAACTAAACTGACAAGAACTAAAGACCTGAACCATAACATGACATAAATAAAGGAAAAACAGATAACACCAAGCATAAACCCTAAGTGAAACAAATAAACCTAAATCATGACACATGTTTAAAGAGCAAGTTGCAGGTTAGAGACCCCCCTCAAACAAATGTTTAGAGAAATATAATAGAAACTTGTTCTGAATACAAATTTACACAAATATAAAACTTATTTAGAGTTTTGAAGTCATTTTTGTGAGAAATTTCTATTTTTCTGCCAGACCAGAAGTGACGTAATGCAAGGTTGCCCCATACGCTTGAGATAAAAATACTGATTTTAATGCCAGCTCTGACACAGATAAATGTTTAAATCTTTACAATTACTTAACAGAGCTGTTACAAACTGAGTCCAAAGTAAAGGCTGCAGGCAGCACCGGGACTGCGTCTCTTCAAGTCTGTTAAACACAATAAATGACTCATAAAGACACTCTTTGTTGTTATATATCAATCTATTGGTCTGACACAATCATTTAATGAATTTAAATGAAAATACCTCACACTCTAAAAACTGTTGGGTTAAAAATAACCCAATTCGTAACCCAGTGCTGGGTCAAATATGGACCGAGCCAACCCTGGGTTGATTTAACTCAGCAGGGTTGGGTTATCGGTTTGACCCAGAATACTGGGTTAGAATTACAACCCAAAAGTTGGGTTAAATTGACCAATGTGTAATGTTGAAGTTACTAAAAATTGGATTGAAACTCATAACCCATCACATGGGTTATTTTATAACTAATATTTGGGTTAAAACTAAATATTTCTACTTTCAATAAAACGATGCTTTAAAAACTGGATTAAATAACAATAAAACTGTCTCAAAACTATTTGTATTGCCATTGGATACAAATTTAACAATGGAATTCATACAAAATATTCAATGACAGTAAAATACAAGTAAAATATGTGCTGAAAAAAGCATATAATTCTATAGTTTTATATTTTTGGATAACAATTTTACAGTGGAATTCATACAAAATATATGAATGACAGTAAAATACAAGCAAAAAATGTGCAAGAAAATTATATAATTTTTTATATCATGTCCCTTACCATCAATCTTTGGTTACAGCTCCAAAAGTACATGTAAATACACAAAACAATATTTCATGTAAAACCAGCTGTTTTAGAACAAACTACATATAAAAACTTCAGTCATTATACAAGGAGTGACTGTATTTTTTAAGTACTCAGCATACAGCAACACTTAGAAAAAAATGGAAACAGGGAAACTCCCTATAAGATCATTTCATGCACCTTTATGCTTCCATCATAGCTAATTGAGCCCTCATCAGTTTTATCATGTTTGATTCATGTCCTGGGATTCCATAGACGACAGTCTGAAGAAACTCCCACACCTGGGCACATGACTTTGGGTAACTTACATCAAAAACAAAAAATGCTTTGAAGCAACCATCAACAGCACCCAAAAGAGATGGCTGTTCCAAAGCTGTTCCATTTAAAATAACAAAAGCTTGGGAACAACGATACCTGTCCCCCAGCATAAGGACATATGGGTACTCGGTTGTTGCACTGTGTAAGTACTCCACCATGTTTGTCCCAACCTGATGAGAGATAAAAGGCATAAAGCATAAAGGCATAAACTAACCCTAACCCTAACCCTCCAAGATGAGGGCTTTCCTCAGTGCTTTTTAGGTGAGATAAATTTGATTATTTAATTACAGATCATCATTAATTAATTGCACATTTAAAAAGAAATCTCATGACAGCACTAAGCATTTGATCACGTGAGCCTTAACTTGAGTCATTTTCAAAATAACAAACAAAATAGGTTCAATCAGAATTTCAATCATGATTTCTTGCAGTGAATTTGATCAAGTGTCACTGAACACGATGATTTGTGGCCTTGATGTTGACTGTCTTTTCAAGTGCGCGAACGGCGAATAAATTACACTCAAAATGGATCGTTTCATAGAGGAAAACAAGTTTGTTTTATGGGGACGGACTGGCGGCGAGCCGACACTCACCCAGGAGATCGTTCTGCAGTCAGAACAATTAATCTCAAGAGGAAATAAATTCAAGAGAGCTGCCAATCTCTTACGTGTCCTGAGGTCAGATGCTTAGAGAAATTACTAAAGACCCGAATTAGCATCTTTAAGGTCAAAGTTCAAGACAAAACAATTAGATGGTACTGAACAGGTGTGACACGTTTGGAATAGTTGAAAGAGAGATCTCTCTGTGAGACAGAAGATTAATACCTCTCTCAGTGAACAGCATCACGATGCTGCTGAGCTCTGAAAACTCACCAAATAACGTTTCCTGCTACTTCCAAAGCTTTATACACTTAGTCAAATAAACAGCATTCTGATTCACACTCTATGTGCAAACTGGATCTTATTGGAAGGAGATCAGATTTGGAGCTGCTTGTGAGATGAAAGGTTCTGTCTTTAGGAATTACTTTGCAGTTTGTTGAAGATTTTATGAGGCTGGCTACATTGTAGATCCCTGGAAATGTTCAAATGGGCACCCAGAGGTCCTAATTTAGCCTTAGAGACTAAATTATTAGAATAAATTGAACCCAATGGGACAAAAATGTTCCTTCTCCATTCCTTTATTTGTGACGGTATAAATCACTCAATCTTACAGAAACTAAGCTAAAATTGAGTGTGATAGTAGCTGAGAGTCAGTCACAGCACACTGAGAGCTACCTGACCACATGAGATAATGTAATTTGTTTCAGATTTGATCAAAGCCACTACACAGCATGATGTTATAACTGTGGTATTAGCAGGTGATGTCCATTCCATCAAAGGATGAAAAAATTTAATTTTAACCTGATCAGTTAACCTGATCTGCTGAAATCCAGGAATAAATTAAGATGACACGTTTATTTGTGTTCCCTAAATAGCTTTTACATAAAATGTTCAATGACTGATGTATAGATTTATGAACCTTTATTTAACCAGGAAAGTCCCATTGAGATTCAGAATCTCTTTTACAAGGGAGTCCTGGACCCTGTACCCTATAGGGCAGTGGTTCCCAAACTTTTTTTGCCGCGCACCCCCCTTCTATGTCTCAGCCGTGTGCGCGAATTTGAACAAATTCCTGGTACCTACGAATCATTAATGTTACACATTTTCGATACTTTTGAGTGTTTAATAATTAAATCATATGTAACCGAGGATTACTTTGAGAGTCGCGTGTCCTACAGTCAGTAAACACCCCTCGTATTTCCATGTGATGCTTATCTTGAAAAGAAAGCGGGTGTGTATGGGGGAGTGCTGATCAAATGTTTGGAAGTGAGCAGGAGGTTACTACACTGGTTTAAGCTGACAGTTTGCTTAACTAACTGCTTAGTGTTTTTAAATTAAAACCCAGCTCCGTTAGCCATTAGCTCATCGGCAGCAGAATGTAGAGCTGCATCTTTAGTAAAAACAAAAGAAACAAAGAAAACGACTCAGCATGGAGTTGATTAAATAAGGACACACATGGAATCAATCGACAGAGTTGTTACAAGCTGTCAAGAAAAATTCTTTGAATAAATAATATCCATTTGATGAGGTAAACAGTCCAGCAGCTCCTGCAACTTTGCCCCGGAACTAATAGTAAAAGTTATCGTCGCCTTCAAAATAAAGGTCTGCTCGAAAGAGTTCACATGAATGCCAGAAAAAAGACTCAGAGTTCCTCCAAATATTGTCCCACAGCTCCACACAATAATGGTATACATGCTTATTTACACATTTTTACTGAGTGGGGAAAAAACACTGTAAATGTGTCATTATTTCAAATTTCCGCCATTACAGTTTTCATCTTGCGCACCCCCTAGTGGCAGCTCGCGCACCCTGTAGTTTGGGAATCCCTGCTATAGGGCATGTTGTGATCTGTGGGGGAAACCAGAGTACCCGGAGAAAACCCACACATGCATGGAGAGAACATGCAAGTCCATGCAGAAAGGCCACAGCTGGAATTTGAACCTGCAACCTTCTTGCTGCGAGACAACAGTGCTAAACAACTGTGCCACCATGCAGCCGGATGAAGTAGCCTTTTTATCCTTCATTGTACAGCTGCTGATGGGAAAGTCACTTCTCATGGGCTGGATTTGTTTTTTTTTTTATCACTGTTTGGTTTCTGTTTCCAGATCTGGCAACACTGACTAAATCCTGCAAACACCATCCATGTTCTGGATGATATTTTACATTGTGGCAGGATCCAGACGGAAATAGGACCTGAAATAAAACATGAGTTTGCAGCTTCATAGGTTTAAAAAGTGGCATTTGATCAAACAATAAGACTCATGTAACTATTTCCTTGTGACAGATGTAATAAAGCAATGAAGTTTGAACATCTGCTGTAAACCTATGAATGTAAAACATGGATGGATGGGAACAAAAAGGTAACAATCAGCCAATTTATTGACGGTCTGAGAGTTCTCAAAAAGAAGCTCTAAACCAACTAAAGCAGCAGCTAACTGAGTGGGAGTCCTGCTGTGTGGCTGCCATCAAATCCTGACTGTTAATAGAATCTTTCTATTAAAACTCCACTCAGATGGTGTGTCCTGCTCTCGAAAACATAAAGAGCAATTTAAGTGAAGTATTAAACCTTGCTGCAAAATCACACTGTGAGACAAATACAAAATTATCATAATGGTTGTTATTTTGTTTTCAGCTCAGTGAATCCAAAATTGGATGGAAGAGGATGTTTGTTCATGTGCTGGTTGTATAATTCACCTGCACAATAACAGTCATCATCCTCTCACAACAAGCATGTGAATCATGGGGGGGGGCTTCGTTTTTCACACACTGATTCTGCATGTTGGCTTGGGTTTTGTTAATGAAAGAGTGCGATGTGTTCTGAGTTGCTTTACATTTAGGGTTATTTCATTTTAAGTGCTGGTAGGGAAGGGATAGTTTCAAAAAACTATGTGAGTCAATAAAACTATTTAAAAAAAAGAAAAACGCCCATAACATTTCTTCAAATGTTAGAATGTAATGTAATGTAATGATCAGCATAAAGGGCGGCTGATTTAGTCATTCTGGGTAAAGGTGACGAACAGGCAGGTCCCACCTTCACACTAAAAAAAGGCTGTAAAAACTGTTTATTATGAATCTGAAGGAAATGTCTTTGTTTTTATGACAGTGATTAAAAACGGACACTAGGGGGTGCTAAAAAGAAGAAATTCTGCCTAATGTGCCTTTAAGATAAAAAAGTTTTTTGGAGGTGTGCATTTCAAGTTTAAGCCCCTCCCCTATTCTTTTAAAAACAAAAATCTTATTTGGCTGTACACCATGTTGAAATTCAGAGCATAATTGACCAGAACTGCAAGAAAATAAGTGTCAACCTGAACAACCAATAACTTCTCCAAACAGAGACCTAGCTAGCCTCAGTTTTAGCTAACTCCTTCATGAGGAAACACATAAGCAAAAGAAAGATAAGAGCTTATTAGAGACAATGTAGCTGTATGTGAAATATGAGATGTTATATTTAAAAATTCTAATTTATTTGTAAGAAGACATATTATTTGCCATGTTGTGGTGATTAAAACATTCTCCCAATTTACAGATAATCTACTTTACTGTGTTATTTGTTGTTATCGAGGTATGAATAGAGATTTTGGTCTTTGTTTTTTTAAATTTAGATTTCTAAAAAAGATTTTTCCTCATCCAGAGTTACATTTTTAAACCTCTTAAATGTCATTTTTACCTGAACAAGTTGTCACTTTTTCCATTTGTGTGTATTCACAAGAGTTTTAATTGTTCACACCTGTTATCAGCAACAACAGCTTTAGTGCTAGCACTGCTAACACAAGTCCCTTGTAAGCACCCTCTACTTGTAGCTTCTTATAATTATTTTGGTTCTCAGTCATTGAATGTGTTTTGCTTTTATCAGTTTTTTCATTTTCCTATTTTTTTGTCTCTTTTTGACATTGTAGCAGCTGCTGTTTGTTTGCATCCTTGTTGCACATCTGCAACCGCACATGGAACAGGTGTAATATCATTTTTGTCATTTTTAACACCTTTAACAGCTGAAATAATCAAATAAAGTTCCTGCTGTAGGTTGATAAGCTATTTTATGAGGCCTTTGAGGCACCAGGCAGCTGCCGATCTTTACTTAATGGTAAGTTCTTCTTCTGCGTGTTCGAAACGACTGACTGGTGTCCAGTTTCAGTTTAGATATGCGATCAAAACAAAATCAGATGCACACTGCAGGATGTTAGTGTGATTTTTACTGCAACAACACACCGATTAACTGATGATCAATGATTTTCACACGCAGCACTTTCTTAGAAAAGCTCAAGTTATTCTTCATAATATACGTATCATAGACATAAACAAATGCAGATTTACTCCGCTCACTTAAAAAACAAAACAGATGTTTTTGTTCCTGAATTAACCTGTGCATGTTTCTACTAAAGTATATCAACATTTAAATGCAAATTAATAAAAAGCAAATGTGATTTTGATTGATCATGCTGTCCTCTGGCAGATGGTTATAACTCTATCTGTTTACAACAACTACATTTGAGGAATTGTGTGTTTTCCAGCCCATCTGTGCATAACTAATTAATTTATGGAGGCTGAAATATGTACAGAACAGTAAAGAAAAGCCATAAAAGGCCTCCTCCTGAGTCTTTCATCAACGTGAAAATGTTCAGCAGCTTGTGTTTACATTGAAGAACACAAAAGATGAGCAGGGAGAGAAGCTCAGGAGGTGAAAATGAGCTTTTATGGAAGTGTGCTGCAGAGGCAAAGGGGTTTATTGTGTTTATAGTAAATAAATAACTGCTCAATTACAGAAATAAAAACACAAAACATACATAAACAAACAATAAAATAAGGTTAAAATGGATCTAAAGTAACTAAAGATTCAATAAAATAAATAAATGAGGTGGTTTTGCAGCCATTTTTATGGAGGTCCATTTCTGCTCATTTAAAGAAAAGAAATTATCACACTTAAAAAAATATTTAGCATTTATTCAAACAGAATGTCACTTAAAAATATAACCTGGTTGTGATGGCACACCTTAAAAAAAAAAATTAGATTAAAGTACATAAAAATGTCACAAATACAAACTCAACTTAAAGAAAGCTGTTAAAGGATGACAATTTATTAGAAACAAAGTCAAAGTTATGGAATTTTAAAAAATCATCAATATGTTATACAAAATCATAACTATGAGTTTCAAAGTCATAAATATGAGACACGTCAAAATAATTTATTTAAATCTAGAGGTCTAAAATCATAATAATGAGAAACACAATCATAATTGTTATTTCAATGTCTTATATAGGAGATATAAATTCTAAATAGTTTGTCTAAATTGTGATATATGTAATTTTTAGTTTTAAAATTATAATAGTAATAGAGTGTATAAAAATAGAGTGTATTAAATATAATAGAGTGTTAGAATAATATTGATTGTTAGTTTTAAAGTCATTATTATTATATTCAAGTCAGAATGTTGACATATGAAGTCAAACATTTAGACATAAATTCAGAAATCTTAGTTTTGAAGACATAATTTATTTTATGAGATGCAAGTTTTATAATTATACAAGTTTCAAAGCTGTATACATCCCAAACCTATTATTATGTGTTGTAAAAATTAGTTATACATGACATAGTCATAGTTATGAGATAGAAAGTCAGTTTATTGCCTTTGAAACTCATAGTTATTAATCTAAATTCTATTATGTAACTTTATATCTCATTAATGTGACCCTAAAGGTCATAATTATCTTTGCATTTCAAAAATATGTATTTAAAACCTATAAATATAACATAATTTAAAAGTATATTCATAATATACCATGTGACCTTTTATTATTTTCAAATGGCATAAATGGACCTCCATAATTTTACCAGCACAATAGAAAAGTGACTTATTGACAAAATGTGTCCATTTCTGTTAAACTGTGTCAAAGATTTGGAGCGAATAAGATGTGAACTTTGTGAAAAGAAAACGGGTAAAACAGAAAAGAGTTCGAGAGTCAGGACAGAAAAGCAATTTACCTTGAAAACAGAAAATGCAACACGAAAGAAATGGAAAAACAAACTGGCTCAAACAGGGGGTCAATGTTTTTGAGTGAACGAAATCAGCTGGAGGAAATGGGTTTTACATCCAGAAAGTCCAACATAAACATCATTGATCAGCAGAAAGCAGGAACCTTTGGGCTAAAAGTGAAGCAGAAACAGACTGGATGATGGGTGGAAAGGGATATTCATGAATCAGACGAGGAGATGTTAGAACTATAGATCCATTAAAGACTAAAGATTATTGATTGAAGAAAACCTGCATATTTCAGTCGTCACCGATGATGTTGATGTCAGGTACAAACCAGAGAACTATGACGAATGATTCAGGGTTCAGGGAGGTACAACACAAAATAACCTGATGATCTTTTAGAAAAGTAACCAAAACTATTAAATTCTGTTTTTAACTCTGGTTTTAGGGATGCAAATTTTAGTTTATTATCTCTAAATCCTCCAACCACCTCTTTTTCATGATGTTTTTAATGAGAGTCAAACACCTGCAAAGTTCTTGCCTCAGTCCAATCTAACCCTTTTTACACAGCAGTTGTCTTTTTGTACTCAGTGGTTGAAATGGTTAGCACTTAATCCCAAATGCACTTACGCACAAGTCCCAATGTGCATTCGATTCTCAGCAGAAAGCTTCCATTTGTAACTAAATACAATGGCGTGACCAAAGCTGCAAAAGTGCAATTTGGCAGAAGGGCATACTGACCTAAAACCGTGGTGGCAGAGTATGGCATGGAGTCCACGTGCATAGCATGCAGAGACTTTAATGCAGATTTGTCCATGCTGGCCTTGTGTCTAGGTTACTACAGAACACATGCAGCTATCTGAGCTGTGTCTGCATCTGGATGAGATCCAAGAGATTTCTCCTGAAAAGTGATTCAGCCAAAAGTAATTGTGCACATTCTTAGCGTGAAAAACACATAAAATTCCTGCTTCCTAGTCATGTTTCAAACCAATCAAACCTTAAAGGAACCTCTGGTTTTGTTAATCAGACATTCGTATTGTTTAGAGGAAATATACATCTCACTAGGTAGACTGGTTTCATAGTGTGGGCTCTATGGGTGGATCGTGGCAGCGTCTGCAGTGATGTGGACACTGAACCGGTCTGTGGTGGTAAAGAGGGAGCTGAGCCAGAAAGCAAAGCTCTCGGTTTATTGGTTGAGCTATATTTCAACCCTCACCTGTGGTCATGAGCTTCAGGCATGGATCAAAAAACAAGATTTAAAATAAAAGCGGCTAAAATGTTTCCTCCACAGAGTGTCCAGGCTCAGCTATAAGGTGAGGAACTTGGAAATCTGGGAAGGACTTGGAGTAGAGCTGCTCCTCCTCCACAAGAAGTACCAACTAAGGTGGTTTGGTCATTTGATCAGCATGCATCCTGGTCACCTCCTGGCTGAGGTGTTATTTCCTGACAGCAGGAGACCCCCAGGATCAACCCTGGAAATGCTGGAGGAATTGTTACTCTAGGCTGGCCTGGGAATGCCTTGAAATCCCAACTAGGAGCTCGTGAAAGTGACTGATGGGAGGCCGCTGTGACCTGGACATGGATAAGCAGAAGACCAGGTACAAGATAGGCACCAGACTGAATATGGACCAGAGAAAGAAGAGCTCTAAGATCATGACATTTTCACTTTTACTTTAAAAACAGAAGTGAACCTTAACATTTTAGATGCTAAATCCACAAAATTGAAGGTTTTTATGGTTATGATCAGGGGTGCACATAACTAGTCCTCCAGTACGCATGTGCACCCCAGATGTCACCTGATCCCTCTGCCCAAATGCGCCTTTGCGGACCGGAGCTGCATGTGGAACTATGTTTGGGGACTCTTTTTGTTGCAAGACCTAAGTGTGCGTCACTAATTAGCTTCCTCAATATATAACTGGTTCATGCTGTTCTGCTCTCTGACATTGTTTTAAATAAAGTTCTGTTTCAGGCAGTGACTGAGTGTAGTTCAATAGTGACTCCTGGCTTCAGGCGTCATAGGGGCTTTCACGGTCCTGATCACGCACGCGTGCACTCCCCCGCCTCAAACTCACGGTGTACCACACATCAGTGCAGGCTCTCCCCTGAGTACCTCAATGAAAAATGTGTGTGTACCCCTGGTTATGATCACAGCTTGAGAAACAGTTTGCCAGAACAGACAAAGAAACCTAATAATCGGTGGTGAAAGCTGAAAAACACGATGGAAAACTAAACTTTATTAAATAGTGCTGTGTTTTTTTGAATAGAGCGACTTTGGGCTTATTTAGGCCAAAAAAAACCAAACAATCCTTTCCTCCGTGAAAAAATAAATCCTCAAGCTCAAAGCCTGAATTGATTTCCTGCTGAGAACAGAACAGAAAACGAAATATGAAAAGGAAAAAAATAAATACCTCTATAATACAGCAGGATGTGCTCATCCTGGAGCTTAAAGTCATCTCTGCAGGTTACTCTAGCTGCAAAAAACAATCACGATTAAGCTGCTTTAAATGGATAATTTGCAAATAATGAGTGTGATTTTCAGGCTAATCTTCCTTTAGAGTTCAGAGAGAAAATCACCAGAGACAATCAACGACTTAAAGGCCTGTTATTAATGTGATCACAGGTGCATGTCTGAGCAACACCTCTGTAGTCTGCTGGTGACTATTTTCTTATTTAAATATAATTACTGTATTCACATGGTCACTAAGATAATGTTGAGTTTTTACAACTAATTAGGAAGCAAAATCTTGTTGGTCGAAATGAACAAAAAGCTTACAGCTATGTGTGAAATATTATGTGTTTATTAGCAAAATACCACATGAACGATTGGACAGATTTTAATGAAACTTTGAGAAAGCCTTTACTGGATGAGCATCTACAAATAATCACATTTTGGAGTCAACCTGATTCAAGATGGCCGCCATATGTTCCAAAGTTGGCTCTCAGACTGCAGGTTTGGTTTGTAGAGCTTCAAAATGGGAGGCAGAGCTTTCAGTTATCAGGGTCCCGTCCTATAGAACCAACATCCATGTGGCAGACACTCTGTCTGCCTTTAAGACTAAAACTTTCCACTTTGATCAACTTTAGCTTCATTACAACTCAACTGAACTTACAGTCCAACACCAGCAGATGACATGGCCCCAAATCAAGAGTCACGTTAACGGAATAGTCCGTCACTGACCGTTTTATTTTTAAACTTTGACGGACAAATCTGAAGGCTGTTGGTCATTTTGACGGATCACCTGAGCCTTGGTGGAGAGTGAGCACATTAATTAGCTCTTTCTCTCTTGATGTTCTTGTTGGCTTCACTCAAAAAAGTAATTAATGGCAGCTGAGAGTCCAAAGTTTCGTCAACAACCTCAATAACTGGGATGATGTTGATAAAACGATGCAGTGGAGGATGAAGGTGTTTGATTTCACTCAAGCAGGTGGTGATTCAAGTCCACGCGGACCAGGAGACAAGAGGACTTTGGACAGAGCAACATTCCAGATGTTTTGCTCCTTAGTCCAGGTTAGACGCTTGTGACAAGAGGAATGAGACCATTGTAGCCCATGTGTAGGACTGCTGTGTTTAGTGTCCATCTGACCAGTCAGCAGATCTTCCTCTATGATTGTGTAGCTACTGACTAGGGATGGAGCCAAATCTGAGTCCAGTATTCAGAAAGGCACAAATTATTGTTTTTTTCTGAATACTTATTTTGAACAAATACTTTAAGAAACATTTGTATTTGAGAACAAGAAAAACTTTATATCAAACAGCTGTGTTTCCTCATGAGACCGCGGTGCATCATGCCTGGAGGAGTGAGTGAGTGAGTGAGTGAGTGAGTGAGTTACTCCTTCATGAAGAAAGAACCAAATATTTCTGCAATTAAAAGACATTTAAAATATTTCCAATGGTGTATTTTTTTATCCTCCACTCAACTTTCTCTTTCCTGATTCATTACCCACACTGCAAATATTTGATCTCAGATTTTTAAAAGCCTATCCATGTGGGCATGTTGTCAGAAGCAGAACAACAGACGTCTAATATAAATAGGATCCAGTGTGAATAAAGCAGAAGTGCTTCAGTGCCGTCTGCATAATTCAGTGTTCTCAGAACCCGCTGGGGGTTGAGTGAGGTGAAAATCAGCATAACGTTGTTAAATTGATTAGTCAGAGTCTGGGCTGATAATTGCTGTACATTCAGATTGTATCCTGTCTGTGAAGTTCGCTCCCCCCCTTTGGTTTCGTGATCCCTGCAGGTATTTGAAGAGGTCTGACCCTGCAGTGCTGAGGTGGAAAAACCAGGCGGACATGTCTCTGGTGCTGGAACATTAGGGCCAGTCTGTTAGGGCTGTCTCCCTCTGTCACATTCTCAGCCGTCTCTCTGTTATCTCCACCGAACACATGTCCACCCATGCTATTACACACTGACTGCTAATGGAGCATCAGACTGAGGTGGACCTCCCATTCACTGCCGGCTCCAACGCTGCTTCTCTGACTTCACACACAAAAAAGAACCACAAACAGAAAACCACACGTTGTTCAAGATTTATACATTTTACTTTTGAAACATCTATGAAAAAACTGTTTTCCAAAGGTAATTCTTATCCCTGGTTCTTGTTTTCATCTGAGATATTTTTGTGGACCTATAGTGCCCTTTAACCTCCATCTGCTGTTACTTTTTTCCCCTGAATGCTTCTAATAACGCAGCAGGATGCTGAGAGACGACTCAGAGCCTGGAAGAGAGGCAGCTTAATGAATTTGATGTCACTCTGATTTTTCAGACCCACCGTGCTCACAAACACACACAGACTGAAGAGAAATGATACCCTAATCCTTTTCTTGATGCTTAGAGACTGAAATCTTTCCTTGTATGAATTCTAATAAAGTCACAGGAATACTCGGAACACGTCCTTCTCAGATATGTTACAAACATAGTTTTCTAGGATTTCCTTTCATCAGTTTAAGAAGTTAATCAAATCAGAATCAAACCCGTTCAAGTTAAAAAACATTTGAGCTTGGTGCTTTATATCTGGAGATAAAAGTGGAGGCAATCGTTGCACAGGTGCTGCTGCTGGAGGAGCCCAAAGTTCACCTGGTAGGTGAGTTAGTCTGAGTCCAACATTGTAAAGTTATAGATGTCTCAGACACAAATGTGCTCTTTGAGAGGTATGAACATGTTCACATTTATCATTTTCCTCCTTCTTGTCTGACAAATAAATCCAGCTTTCAGCATGCATGTTGCAACTGGTAAATCTAGGTAATGCGTTGATATACTTTCAGTCTCCCTGCAACCAGTGCAGAGGGAAGCTGAAATTTGCACCCTTTTCATACGCTTTGAGTTCAACTCTCATGGCAAGTGGAGCACCACTTCCTCCATGCAGGACCCTTTAAAATGTGGACAGATTGTTACAAATTTGGAAAACCTTCAGCGTGAAGGCAATCATGATAGTGCTATGCTATTACTACGCACCAAATAGGTTTTTCCTGCAATTTTCCACACATCAAGACGTTCTCTTGCATCTTCCCCGTGCCCTTTACATCAGCAGCAAGTTCCCATGATGATCCTACCTGGTTTACCCACAACTGCACAATGACTCTCTCCCTGTCCTGACACATCTCTATCAGCCCCCATAACGCTGATGGTGTGGTGGGGCTGTAGCCTCAGTATGAGGCCTGCTGTAAACTCTTCATGACCAAGAAACATCCAGGACTCTGACACACTGTCATCAAGATAATTAAACCCCACAGTGCAGGAGTGCACATGCAAATCACGCTCTACTGTGATAATGTGGAGCCTACTGGGTTCTTAGTACATAACTGAAGGACTCCACCTTCTGCATTTTGACATTATGGCGAGCTCATCGAACATGAAAGATATTTTGTTTGACTACTTTTCTTTTTTATTATCAAAGCGTTGCAGAGTTGCAGCGGGATCATGGATGGGTGATAGTCCAGTCCACATGTTTCATGAACTTGAAGCATTACCATCATGTTCCTATAGAGGGATTCTGTTGGGAAGGGGTAGGGGGTGGGGGTCTAGTCTAGTCTTAATTAAGTTTATATGACTAACAGCATGTGGATTAATAGATTTATTTCAATATAATCACGTAATCAAAGCTAAAGGTGGCACTAATGTAATAGATCTTGTGACTTTTTTAAATTTTGGACATGCAGTGTATTTCTTCTATATTTGTCTGGTATATTTGTATCATCCTCAGCATTTTCACATTTTCTTTTGATTATCTTTTCATTTACAGCACTTTGTCTTTGGGTGCGTTTCCTTCGTAACACAACCAATAATAAAATATTATGATAAATAAATTACAGACCATCATGCAGCATCACATTCATCCCGCGGTTCCGGAGTCACGCTGTGTGTCGAAGAGATTCCTGAGATGCGCTGCGTTAAACAGAAAGCAGTGAGGAGAAAGAGGACTTGATTCATGACAGTGACCAACGAGCACAGCCGTAGCCTCCGGCTGAACCCTGAGCCCATTTAATCTGTGTTCTTCACTTTCTTATCGCTCCCCACGAGAGCCTTCCCAGGCTTTCAGATCCAGTAAACCACATCAAATCACAACAAATGCACACTTTCAGCCAAGTTTCCAAGAGTTGTCGGGACTTTCTATAAAAGATGATTGTTAGACAAAGAAACTGGAGGTCTTTTCAGAGCCGGAATTATTTAAGGGAAAACGAGCAGCTTGGATGTTAAAAACACCATCTGCTGTGATGGAGAAATATGCAGAATAAAAAATTACACAAAAAGAAAGCATTTCTATAAATAATTGTGGCTGTTGCAACCAATTAGTTTACTGCACCGAGACATTTAGATAAAAACTCTCTTTGCATCAATGAAACACCTCGCCCTTCTGAGTGATTATGCACCAATAATAGTCTGTTTACTGGCTGAATTCTCAGCCTTACTAATAATAATAATAATATACAGAATGTCTGCTGGCTAAACAACGCAATCCGTACAATATTTACCACAATGTTCTGGTGGATTGATCAGAGCTAGAGGCTGAGTTCTTCTCCTGTTTTTTAGAGGTAAGATGTAAAACACAGAGGCTGCAGAGGACGAAGCACAATTTCTTTACACATAAACATGCAGGATTTAAACATATCATGCTAATAAAGGATCTGAAATAGGAAACATGTCCTTCAAGTTACACATCATGAAATAATACTCTCCAAGTTTTAGAATGGTTTTAAAGATGTGTTTCCACAGAACCCTACTTTTAAAATCCTCTCTATAAGCTAACTCAAGATTATACTTGTACTGTATTCATGTGACCAATCAGAATGAGAATTTGACCAGAGCATGCAAAGATTTTGAGTCTGGACTTCTGCTGTTGTAGTTATTGGATGCCAATATAATTACAGAACATACAGGATGTCATTCATAAGAACACAAAGGCAAGAAAGCAAAACAAATACAGTAAACATAGTATAAATGGACATAAGACAAAAGTAAACAGTGATTTGTGAACTGTTGAACATATGAATCTGGATGTTTTGATGTTCATTGAACTTCAGTGTTGTCTGGTGAGAAGAGGTTAGATCTTGGGTGAGATGCTTCTCATTGTTCTCTCCAGGAGTTCAGGTCCTGGAAGGAGGGCAGGTTGCAGAGTCAAACCAGGCTGTGGTGGACTAACAGAGGCTGAGGTTCACGGTGGATTAAAGGTTTACCAGTAGCTTCTGTGGCAGGTTAAACTTCTAGGAGAAACATGTTGGTACCCTAGTGAGTCCATCATAGACACGGTGTTGTTGTGGATGATGACAAAGACCCAAAGGCTGAGACCAACCATCATTTCCTGGTTTTAATTCATTCTACTTCTTCTCCAACAGAACTTCTTCTTGTCCCCAAATAGCTGTAAACTACTGATTCTGCTCTTCGCTGCTATTCATTTCCTGTCTGCATAAATGCAGCTTCATCAGAACTGACTCTAGTCTCCAGAGACAGAGGAAGAATAATTACCACTCCTGTTCTGGGGTGAACAGCAAAGGGGTCCTTCAGGAATCCTCAAGCGGCTCGACGGCACTACAAGGCGACGCGTGTGAGCTTTTAAAACGAGAACGCTGCATTTGATTTGGGTGATCCATTTTCAAAACTCAAACTCACCGTTTCCTGAAACACTTTGGGGCTCGAATCTCAACGAGTCAACCTCTCCAATAAGAAAACCTCAACTATAAAACAACTCTGAGAAACTATTATAATAAAACTAGACCCCCCGTCCAAAACACATCTAGTGCCTGTCTCCTTTTTAATGCTGCTAGTTTATTATTTGTTGATGCTGTCTTGCAGGCCTGTTTCCATGAATGGAGCATTTTCATCTCATTGATTAAGCAAATAGAGATCTGCTCAAAGGCGTCCAAATTTATGAGTTGTCCCGTGTGAATAAATTAATCAAATGAAAAAATGCCTCTTGGGGTAAAATTGGGAAAGCACATGCATCAGACACAGATTGTGCTCAAGGAGGGGAAGTATCCATTAGTCAAGACAATGATTTGATCTCTTCTGTCAATGACGGCACAGCAAACAAGCTTATTGCATCACTGAGCAACGCCAAGGGCATCAGCTTTGGTCACATTGTGCTCCTTCAGAGCTTAAATGGACTAAAATGAATGGGATAAGATTTGTGCCAAAAGGATCATTCCAAAAGTACAGTAACACACAAAATATACCCAAATTAAGCAACCAAAAATAACTTTTCAGAAGCAAAAGTGTGAATTTCAAAAGCAAAAACAATATTAAAACAAACAAAAAAAACTAATTCAAAAGTAAATATTTATATTTTCAAAGAAAATACTTCTTTCACACACCTTTTACTTTGAAGGCCATGTTTGGTTCTGCTGCACCTTGATTTTGCTTCTGCTCCAAGTTTTTGCTTTTGATAGATAATCTCAGTGGGAGGGGCTTCTCAGTGCTTAAATCTCATTGGTTATGAGGGTGTGGAGGAGGTGGCTTTAGCTGTTTGACATATGGTACCAATGAAATCGAAGCACTGGAAAGCCCCTCCCACTGAAAATTTCTTTCAAAGTCAAAAGCAAAAACCTGGAGCAGAAGCTAAATTGAGGCGCAGCAAAAGCAAAGAGTTGTCGGCAGACCCAAAACATGCCCTTCAGAATAAAAGTCTAAATAATCTGAGTAACGTTAAGTAAGAACCAAAAAAGGTGTGTCAAAGAAATGAAATATGAACTGTTAAAAAGTAAAAGTAAAAATTTTGTTTAGAAAAATAACTATTTACTTATTAGTTTATTTTGTTTTAGTGATTTTTTTGCTTTTGAATTTCACACTTTTGCTTCTGAAATGTTCTTTTGCTTTCTTTTGGGTTTATTTTGTGTGTGACTTTATTTTAGGTTGATCTTTTTGGCACAAATCTTATCCCATAGTATGATGCAGCGGGACATGAGCTTGCATTTAATAAAAGAACAAGGTTTAATTTTACAAGAATGTGTCAACTAACAGGAAGCGAGGAACTTCTCATCTACGTTTTAACTCTCTGTTGTTGTTGCACATTATGAAGTCCTCTGCATCATTTCCAGGTCAGAAGAAGCGTTCTCGTCTCTGAAGGCTGTGAAAATGAAAAGTCGAGCGTAGAGCTCCCAAGAGCAAAACAAGGCCACGTTCATAGATTCAGATCACAAACCCTTTCAGGTTGTCATAATCAGAGCTGGGTGGGTTTCTTTGTGAGAAGCTGTTTTAGGAATGCATCCTTGCTGGTAGAAAATGTTTTTGTGAGAAAATAAAGAAAAGAGCAGCTGCTTGCTTTTCATCCAAAAAACTGGTGTCCTGAGTCAGAGCAGAATCTGCTTCTGTGATAGAGTCCTTCGTGATTTACTGCTCTCATAAATGAGCTTTTAGTGAGGCTGCAGAGGAATTTGTTAGTTTCTAGTGAGTTGTCGATCAAAAGTATCCATCCAGCCCGTGGAGGTTTGAGGTGGAGAAGGTGATAAAATGGATTCATAATCCTACTTTTAATGTCCATGTCTGTCAAAGAGAATCGTATTGGTTCAAATTAAAAAACAGGTGCAGCTAAATGTTATAACTTCAGTGGATTAAACCCTATAAATACCTCAATTTTAACAAAGCACCTCAGTTAGTCATGTTACTTTTAATTACAAGGCTTTTTTCCCCTCTTGTTTATCCAACTTTGTCAGAAACAGAAAAAAAAAACTAAAATTGTTATTTTTTTGTTGTAAGTCAAATGCAGGTATGACGGGTCAGAATCTCACCATCACTTTTACCACCAAAAGCAACACAAACCAAGGCACTGACACAGTGAGATGGAAATTAATGTGTTTTATGAACTGCTGCAAAGCACAGCACACATGTTAAGCTGGGAGAACACCAAAATGAGCACATTGTTAATTGGTTCATGCATGTATACTAAAACTGCCATTTGGTACATTTATGTATAGACTGCAAGTCTCTTTGTATGGATCGATGACCTGTGAACAGTTGAGTCTCTAAAAAGAAAACCACTCCCCTTCTTTTCCCCTCATCTTTATCCTGACACGATGCAGCCTCTCCATGATGGGGATTTGCTGGTGGGAGTCAGTGTTTTTTCCCTCAATGAGAACATGACTAAGAATAATAGCGCTCAGTGACGCGCTGCGGCTGTCTGCACTGTTGTGCACCACAGCATTGATTAGATTACTTCCCTGACTAATGGCCACTTCCCCTCCCCTAGTGGAGAAAGTGAATCTCTATCTGATAGCCAGTCTTCCATCCTGCTCTGACTCTGTCCAACACTTCTTTTAGCCTCAGTGTATCCATCTTACCTGACACGGAGGGGGAAGAGATCATTAAACTTTACCTCATATACTCAATTTGTGTCACAAACTATGAAACAATATGCAGACGCAAGGAATGCTTCCAAGCCTGAAGGTGTGCCGAAAGGCCTCGACATCATTTAGAGTCATGGTAAAAAGAAAGTGAACCCCCTTTCAATGTAAGAGTTTAGGTATCAAGACACAATAAACTGAAGGTTATGTTCCTCTGGAGCATACAGGCGTGTGTTAACACAAGAAAATAAAAAATAAAGTTAGAAAAGAAATGGTTGGCGCCAATCAATTTAAAAAGGGTTAAAGGTCATTTCCAAGTTACTTGGAGGTCATCATCCTACAGAAAGGAAGATTCGCAAGTGGAAAATATTAAGACAGATGCCAGTCTTTCTAGGTGTGTGTCCCAGCAAGGTCATCTGAAGGTCAGGCTACACAAAGATTTGCAAAAAATCCAAAAGCTCCACCTTCAATTACTACAGAGCCCCTTAGGGGACGTGGAAGAAATTTTATTCAGAAGTAGTATCTGGTGTGCACGAGATAGTATCTTGTGCGCACGGGATATTATCTGGTGAGCACAAAATAGTAACTGGTGAGCACGAGATAGTATCTGGTGAGCACGAGATAGTATCTTGTGCGCACGGGATATTATCTGGTGAGCACAAAATAGTAACTGGTGAGCACAAAATAGTAACTGGTGAGCACGAGATAGTAACTGGTGAGCACGAGATAGTACCTGGTACGCACGAGATAGTACCTGGTGCGCACGAGATAGTATCTGGTGAGCATGAGATAGTAACTGGTGCGCACGAGATAGTATCTGGTGAGCATGAGATAGTAACTGGTGCGCACGAGATAGTATCTGGTGCGCACGAGATAGTAACTGGTGCGCACCAGATACTACTTCTAAATAAAATTTCTTCCACGTCCCCTAAGTGGCTCTGTAAATTACACATCTTGGAGTTGGTAGGTTAAAAGGTTAAAGTTCATGATACAACAATTAGAAAAAGGAAGGATGAGATCATATAGGATTAAATCAAAACAGAAGTATTTACCCATAATGCACATCTTTAAATTGGTTCAAAACAAAACAATAAAACACTCACAGCACAAACAGCTCATGCCAGCTGTCACCATGATGGTTTTGGCTCCTCACAGTAATGGAGTCAAACATGATTTCCAAAGTTTTCCAGAGTCAAATGTGACGACGTCTGTCTGACAGCAGACGCTTGGACCAAAAAAAAAAGATAATGATCCCAAACTCAGCAACAAATCTACAACAAAATGACTGAAAAAGAAAAGAATCAAGGTTCTGTTCAGTCAAAGTCCAGACACGGACTGAAATAATGAGGTGGGACCTCAGCTGAGCCTCAAACCTCAGGATGGAAACAAAATTATCTCAAAGCATTGTGGGAGATGGATAAAATCTAAAAGAAAAAAGGACTTCAAGGTATTGCTGCTGAATGTGGTTCTGTAACTTTAGGTTTTATTACACAGTGTTTCCATATTGGCTTCATTTTTCTTTAACAAATAACAACATAATAAAATTTGTTGTGTGCTTTTATGCACGAGTTTCAATATGAATAATTTTAGAACCTGGTAAAAACCAGCTCATTTTTATTACAGTATATCCTGATGCACAAAACTTTAAAACTGAGAGAAGGTTGATTTTGTTTTTTTGCCATGACTGTGAGCAGCTGAGAACTGAAAAAACGGAGATCGCTCCAACTAAGTGGTCTTTAACGCTCTTATGGTTTCGGTTTTCCCTGCAGAGTCTAAAGAGTTTCACTTTCCCTGAACTCTAACCTTAACTTGTCATCCCAGAGTTTGTTTACTCTGACTAAACTCCCATGAGAATCTACCAACACTTAGCATTTAAATTGCATTTTCTAACATTACTCAAATAAACACTCAATTTTAAACGGTTACACAGAAAAAGTTTACTTTTCTAAAGTCGGGTTTCACTTCTGGTTTTGGTTGTATTTGATTCTAGTTGGGGATTAAGGTATTTTACACACCTTGGGCAAAAACCTCAAGGCAATTTATTCATTATAATAAATTGATTATATAAATTCATTATAATAAATATTATAATGCAACAAATAAAAAAACATGACAAAACAAACTTAATCTGAAAAAGCCAGAGGATTATCACAGTTAGCGGGTTTCAAATACCATGGATATGACATTTAATGGTAACTTACGTCTAGCGTGGAGCTAAATATACAGTACTAACTGACTTTCATTCCCATCCATTGAAACAACTTTAAAAAACATGCAGTTTCAGCCATGAAGGGCTTGTAAATCTACGCCAATCGCTAATAGCCTGGAACAACTTGCTAAAATCTGCGATGGACTGGCGACCCGTCCAGGGTGTCCCCCGCCTCTCGCCCCTTGACCGCTGGAGATAGGCACCAGCTGCCCCGCGACCCTCTGTGGAGGAATAAGCGGCTACAGAAAATGGATGGATGGAACTTGCTAAAATGCTCATTTTTAAGCATAAAGCATCCAGTTTGAGGATCTCTGATATTCTTCTTTTTGTTTTGTGGTCCCAGTCGTGCCTTTCACACAGCTCTCAGACACAGATGAGCTTTGGAGTGTTTACTTATGGAACTTTGGCCAAACACACAAAGATCCACTCAGCACTAAATGAATGGTTGTCCTCTGCACAGCGAGGCCGTTTCAGTCAGAAAAACAATACAAGGTGAATGAGGCAGGAAGCCTTAATGTTCGTGATTTACTCATCAAAATCTGATCAGTGGATTTAAATCCCTTTTATAACCGTCATTTGTGGTTCTAATTTTCATTTCATTATGATTTTGATGAGAGACATCTGCCTCAGATTCATTGAGTTGTTGTGTACAACAGATCGGACATGAAGTGTTGATTTGACCATTAAACAGAATAAAAAATAAAGACCCTGTACTTGAAGGACTGCAAATAGTCTTTTAAGCTAATGTTGAGAAATGATGGGAGTTTGAGCCATTTGGGTCAAATCTAAATAAGCAAGTGTGATCTCACAAAAGATTGCAAGATTTTGTCAGCACTTAGAATAAAAGCTGTGGATGAATCTCAGCTATTGCCACATGAAATTATAGCAAAACATCTGTAAAGTTGACAGATTTGTAGCCATGTTTGTGTTTGCTTTGGTTGATCAGCTATGGCGGCCATCTTGATTTGAGTTGACTCCAAAAAGTGAACCAGTTGTAAAAATATGAGGAATGTAAACTTTCTGGAAGATTCATTCAAATCCATCCAGTGGTTTATGAGACATTTCCCCTTCAGCAAACAGGACAGGCTGACTCTAAAGGGAAATGTTTAATTGGCTCAATACCTGAGTTTGAAGCTAAACTCTTACACGATCAATTAGTACTCATGGTATTTTTATTTTATTTTATCAGAATGTCTTTAAAACTGACTGAGTTAAAGCAACAATAAACAGTATTTTACACTTTAAGCTAGAGCATTAAAATTGATCTAATTGATTTTTGAGTTAGAAACTTGAACACTTTCATATTTGCCACCACTTTACACCCCTCTACTGGCCAGATACTGCACTAAACATTTTTGGGGAGCGGGTAGGTCTCCTAGATGATGTCACTACCTGCTTTATGGCCATAGTTACCAGGTGTAGCAACAGTCGGGGAGGAGTGATGGTTTCAGCGAGGGTTTCACGGTTTAACCAGTCTGATTATTAATCACGTGGTAAAATATTGTAGAAAAGAATGTTCTGAAAGACTTCAATACCACCTCACAGGTAAATAAATAAATCAGCCCAATCCGGTGACGTGCGACTCGCACGAAAACATCTCCTACACAGGAGTAAACCTCCATGAGCTATTGCCTGCTAGTAGGACCAAAGTCCTACGGGTCCAGTCAGATTTGGGTTGATTATTTATTTGGACGTGCTGAGTCAAGGCCAGTTCACACTCCACGAGAAGCAAGAACTTTGTTCTTGGGGGTCAGCGCGGGCCGCGAGGATTTGTACAAGTTCACAGAGACCCGTAAGCCTCGTCAGGTTGAGCTGAGAGAGAAAGAAAGAGAGAGTGAGAAAGAGGCAGAGAGTGAGAGAGAGACTGTTTCTGAACTGAAAATAATTATACATTCAAAAAAATAAGTAAAATACAACAACTTGTCTGCCTAGATTATTAGGTGAAAAGCAGCAGGAGCAGTGGCAGACTGTGGAGGAGAACGTTCTCTCTCTTTAGCTGTGAGAGGATTTACGACAGTTGAAATTACACTTTCAACCAGTAGGGGCAGTAGGGGGCTAAGCAGGAAAGGTAAGAAATACTGCTTTAAGACTGTCTTTGTGTTTGCTTGAATCAAGTCGACTCCAAAACTGACTGACGTAAAATATGACTTTGATTTCTGAACGTTTCTAAGCTGTCTTCTGCTCATCCAGGAAGCGTCCTATCTCTGCTCCTTCTTCACCACCACTAACCTGTTCAGCATCTGCAGAACAATACCCTGACTCACCTGTCGATCTCCCTCCTTCCTCACTCAATAGGACTGGAACCGTTCAATATTTTTTCGTTACTACTACTTTAATGGTACCTTTGATAACTATACATTTTTGGTAACTATATGTATAATTCTAAGAGAAAATAACAAAGTACTAAACTTTTTTTTTTTTATTAAAGCCCCCAAAAAACATTTTATGGCATATTTATGTGTTTATTATTATTATTTATTTATCTCGTACCTGGGGATCTTTCTGTTATGTCACTGACACTGTCTTCCCCCTCACATACCTCCAATGTTTTTGTTGAAGCAGCGGAAGATGAAGGCTGCAAACCCGGGCCTGCTTTTTTTCCTCAGTTGAAGACTAAAACATGCTGCAGCTCAGTGGCGTCTCGTCATGTAGGGCCGGTAGGTCCCGGCCCCACCAGCCACCAGATGGCGCTGTGGGGATCAGTGGGAAAGAATAGTTCGTTTTTAGACTAATACTGCATAAAAACCCATTCTGTTACTAAGATGTTCTGTTATAAATATCTGTGTAATCATATCTAAGTCATTGCTTTGATACTGACAAGCTAAGGAGGTTAAATCCTCTTGAAATCCTGGCGATGGGGCCAGCCCCTCACAGCCTGTCTAAAAGACGAGCATCTGAAAATCACTGTGCGCATGCGCAACACGCTCTCAATAGACACTCATGGGGCACGAAGCGCTGGGCCCCAAACCCAGACCGTCCAATTAAAACACTGGAATATCACACGTGACGATACCTTCATGTTCGGTGGGAAAGCAGAGCTTCTCAATCTAGTGTTGTTTAGCTCATGAGCTAACAGGACAAAAAGACAATTCGAAGTAGATTTTTTAAATGATTTGCATCTTTTCTTTTAAAGAAATGAACAACACTGGTGAGTGAACCTTTATTTGCAATTTCATGTATAAAATAGTTTTTTTCTTACTTTAGATTTAGATTAAATTGCATTTTTAATGGGAAAGTTTGTGCTACAGTTATATATTTGAGTTGTGCCCCACCTAACATGATGCCAGAGCTGCAGCTACTGTAATTGCTGGTATTACTGTTTTTCATGACACAAATCTTATTGCATTAATTTAATTTTGCTCCTTCCCGTTTGCCTTTCCAACATGCAGCCAATCTTTAGATTTTTTTTCGGCATTTTCAACCCGGAACTGGTTTGATTTGAAGGTGTTAAAATGGAGAGGAGATGTAACGTGGAGGAGAGCAGAGCTGGAAGAAATGGAGCTGCTCATTTACAGGGACATTTTATTAACAGTACCAAAATTATACACCAAAGTTATTTTTTTCCGGTACCAAAGAAGTACAGCGTTTTGGTACCCAGCCCTACTCATGAACAAGGCCCGTTGATGGAGGTTGGACCTCTCCCCTGACCTGGAGCTGGCACTCCACCCGTTTCTGGTCAAGAACCATGTCCTCAGCTTTGTAGTTGCTGATTTGCATTCCAGCCACTTCACTTCACACTCAGCTGAAGGTCATTACTCAATGAAGTTAAGAGGATGACATCATCAGCAAAAAGCAAATACAAGATCCTCCTGCCACCAAACTACACCTTCCACATCTCAGCTGAACCTAGAAATTCTCTCCATCAAGTTTATGAACAGAAACGGCTGCCCTGCTGAGTCCAACCCTCTCAAGGAACAGGCCTGACTCTCTAACTAAGATCCTTTGAAAACAAAAATTACTTCACTTTTTTACTTCATAAAAAAACACTTTGAAAATAGACACTTTATCCCAAGTGTTGTTATGATATTGAACCATACAAGGTGTCTGAAGTACCATCGTTTTATGAAATATGTTTTCTTCTGGTTTGTTTTGTTACCCCTCCAGCTAACAAGTAAGCCAGAATAATTGTATTAAGGATATATTGGTGTCAAGGAGAGGAGTGTGGGGGCCCAAATCAAATTCTGCTCAAGGGCCCCATAAAACTTTCGTCCTGCTCTGACGTAGTTCTCTTTCATCTCCATCTGTCACTCCCTGAATACTTGTGTGTTTGTGTTCACGTCTCTGTAAATGTTTGGCGTTTCCGTCTGATGTTTGCTCAGCTAATCAATAGCGTCGATGCTCCACTCAGATGTCTGTAATTCAACACTCTGTGTCTCTTCACCTCAATCAGATTAACACCGAACACCAACCACTTGCCTGCTGGCGAGGATTTGAAGCCATGAGATTTGGGCTGCTTCACTGCAGAAAGAGAGCAAAAAAAAAGGCTGAAAAATTGCTGCTCTACTGGGAGTTTTGTCAAAATAACACCTGATTCAGATGATAAGAAAGCAATTACAGCACATTCTAAGCTGTAGGTTTGTTTGTTCCTGTAGCTCTGACGACATATATGGTTATGGTTACAGATGCAGGTGTCTCAGAACTTTATCTTGGCTCAGATGCATAAATAAGCAGCAGAGATTACATTCACACTGGCAAACGGCTGAATGCAAACATTAGCTGCAATCATAAAAGCCATTTCTTGGATGACTTCTATCAGCAAGAGACAATTGTGCACAGAGTAAAGGCATCAGCATGCAGCATTATTTCCAACGGGTAAGAGAAAAACACTTTGCTCCTCTACATTTGGAATTGTTTCATAATTCTATCCCTGCCTTCTCATCCATGTAATACCATTCTCTCATAATCAGTTGAGGATTTAATTTCACAGAAAGGATTCAAAACAAATGGCTCCGACAGCCATTTGCTGTTTGCCAGATTCATCCATCTCCTCCTCATTGAAAATCATTCTGCGAGGCTTCGCTCTTCTCCCAAAATCCATTTAATTTACTGAACTTGTTCTTCCAAGCGTTTATTTGTTTCCCTCCCCCCTCCATACATCTTGTCTCTCTCAGAGTTAATCCCAGAAACCGAGTGTTCATTTTGAAAATAAACAATCAGCTGGTTCCCGCTCTTCATCAGGAATAACATCAGGAAGTAGAAGTTAATTCAAATGACAAATTTACATGTAAAGTTCATCTAAATGCTATAAAGGTCAACGTTTGGTTATTTTATCTGCAATATGACAACAAATTGGTACATTTTTTGAAGACTTATTAATTGCTGATGTGTAAAGAGGTTGACAAGTAAAATAATAATAAAGAATACATAAATAAGTGTTTGTGTCTCCAGACTATCAACGCCAGCAGACACTCTGATTTGAGTTTGACTTCTGAAAGTTACAATAACTTAGATGAAAGGGTCTTGTGGTTATTTTTGCCTGAGTCATTATGCAGGAATAAAAATAAAAACATTTCCGGAGTTTTGGGTTCATATGTGTTTGATATGATTATTGTACAAAATTAAAGAATATGTTATAAAAAAAATACTGAACAGCCTTTTATCGTCACTTTATTGTGATGAACTCTGATCAGCACCGAATGTTTAAACCTAACAAAGTCAAGTTCAGTTGTTGCTTAGTGATGAGCAATCTCATGTCCATGTTGAATTCAGGACCAAAAAAACGGTCAAGAAAAACAAATTTAACAATAATAGGAAAAGACCGAAAGTCACACAAAAAAGATACAAGAAAGGATATAAAAGAACATGATGGATACACAAAAACCTCCAGATCTGCATGTAACAGGATGCTGGCACCAGGGGAAAAAACACCCAGAAACCAGTAGCAGTTAGCCATAGCACCTCAGCTGGGACAATCCTAATATTTCAGTCAAAATAACTTTGTAAAGCATGAAGAGTTTGCTAGATAAAGTTCACATAAACTGCTAACAGACACTCTAGGATTACCTGTTGGCTTTTGAATCTTTAATTCTTATCAGAATTAAACTATTTTTACAAACTAAATTATTTTTAATTGATATCCACTACAGGTAAGATATTGACTGTTAGCAACTTTTAAAGATACTGTCCGCAGCATTTCAGCAAGAGTTTTTTTTAACCCAACGTGCCACAGCCTAGGGGTGGGAATCGAGAACCGGTTCCGACTTAGAACCGGTTCCAACAGACCAATTTCATCAGAATTGTACACCTCCAACTTTAACAATTCTTCTTAACGATTCTCTTGTTTCCATTTTTCCTGAAATGTGCTGGTCAGTAATTTTTCCCAAGGAGAAATTAGACTTTTATGCACCTCTCACTGGTCCGACAGAACAATAACTCGGTTTTTGTCAGACAAGCGCAGCACGAGGAGCGGAGGGGCTTAACGAGGTGAGGTCCCGATGGAACTGCACCTGAACCGCTGCAGCATCTTTACAGATCAACTCACAAAATAACGTCGAGTCCCCCACTCTGTTTTTACACAAATCACACTCTGCAGTCTCTGAGAGGAGTCAGCAGGCTGAAGGCTCTGCAGAAGTTCGAGTCCAGAAGCAGGACCGGGTGACCCGAGTTTGTCCAATTCTGGACCTCACTTCGTCACTCTGATGCTGTCGCCTCAATGGTAAGCCCTTTTAACATTTAATCAACAACCTCTCTGTTATTCTTGTTTTAGACAGCAATAACTTAATTTATCCTACTTGAAAGAAAAAAATTAAACACACACACTCAAATCACACTATGCTTGCTTGTGGTGCAGAAGACTGAGTAGAACTATGTTTTTGCCGCTTAACAATTACTCAAGAATTGATGAGGAAAGTGTTAAGGAATTGGATTGATAAACAGAATTGATAATGGCATTGATATTGATAAAAACCTATCAATTCCCACCCCTACTACTGCCCCTCCCAAAACATCCATCCACCCCCCACCCCCCAGCTTCCTATTGCCCCACCTCTACACATGTGTGCACACGACGCGTCACTCCGGTCTCTAAAGCCGGGCATAAACTGCAACGTTTTCAGTCATGGCTCTCAGCTCCAGCTCAAACTGTACGACTGCATCACAGCTCACAGAGTTCAGTCATTCACAGCTCACAAATCATGTTCTCACTCTGTACGATGCTCTGATGAGACCTGACGGTCACACTGTGTTTATGAAACACGTCGCTCTTGAACGGGGAAGCTGAATAGAAGAAGCAAAACCCGGAAATTAGGAGACGCTTGGTCCAGAATAGGAGGCTCGACCAAAAATAAACGCGTATCCTTGGCAATCTTTGGCATTCTGTATGGAGAAAAGTGTAAAAATAAAGCCCTCAGTTACAGGGGAATGATAACTTAGTAGAAATTAGCTCTGACTTCTCCATGACCAGCTAAGACTGTAAACAGGAAGACATGGAGCGTCCTGGTAGTGAGCGGCCCCCACCTCTACACGCGCATACACATTGACTGACAGCTGACAATGAGGAAATCTGAATTCTATTGGCTGAAAAAAATCACCAGTCAATGTGAATTCAAAGGGGTCTAACAGAGGAAGGAAGGTCTTCAGAAAACTAACAGATGTTGTGGAACTCAACCCATAGATCATAGTTTAGAACTGAAACATTTAGAAAACTTTGATAGAAAATTAATCCACATGTCAGCTTTGAGGAGAGTTCAAAACATCTGAACTATTCTTCTTTCTTTATTATTCTCAAGAGTCTCAGGCTGATATTCATCAGGTTTTAGATGTGTGTTTGTTTAGATTTGATGTTTTAACATTCATTAACATTCCAGTTCAGTAATTATAACTCCTACAGATACACCAGAGTATATCTGGGCTCTACAGGATGTAAGATGAATTCCGTTTTTATTTTACTGATTGTCACATTCACCTCTGCTGCCGTCAGAAGAGAAATGACTCACTGGATTACATGACTGAAATACATTTTTGCAAAAAGTTCATCACAGATAAGTGCCTCCTCAGTTCTAATCACATATCAAGAGTTGCCGATGACTTTTTCCCGGCGCTTCCACATTAATTATGTATTCTCTGGTAATTTTCATTAATTACAGAAATGCCTGCAGTTAATCATCATTATTCTCTTTTGGTATTTGGGTTATTTTCTGCATTCAAAGGTCAGGGAACTTGTGCATGTTGATAAGAAATCATCACAGGAATCTCATCAACACTTTTGGCATGAATAGAAAGCAGCTTTTAGAGCAGAGGGACGGCGTGCCCTGTGGCAGTTTAGGTCGCTCATAATTTGACCTCTTGGCATTAAAGTCTGAGCAGAAACATGTGGATCTGTGCTGATTTATAACACTATTTGTTCATATTAACTTGCAGCATCAAATAATTAGGTGCATGCATTGATTGAGAGGGAAATTGTGCATAACTTGCTGGTTTAAAATGACTTTTATTTAGTTTTGTGACATTTTAAGTAAGTTTTTTAATTATTTAAA
This sequence comes from Callopanchax toddi, assembly GCA_006937965.1. Classification (NCBI taxonomy): domain Eukaryota; kingdom Metazoa; phylum Chordata; class Actinopteri; order Cyprinodontiformes; family Nothobranchiidae; genus Callopanchax; species Callopanchax toddi. The sequence goes on from SSNR01000004.1 coordinate 3,437,514, forward strand.
TATCAAGTGCTATAATCATTACATGTTTGCATGAGATTAAACTTTTTTTAATACATCCAAATGGCTTGTCTCACCAAAATTGTGATTCTGATTGTTTTGAGGTTTAAAAAGAGAAGACATGTGATGGTTAATGAAAATTCAGACACCAGTGAAGGCAGTATTTTTAACTCCATCAAAAAATTGTACACTGTATTTACAATATATACTTTATATATACATCTAAAATGTTGCTTTTGTCCTGCTTATACTCCTAAAACACAGACAATTTTGATACAAGCCGATTGTATGACAGAAACCAAGGACTATACCACAGTTTCATATTTTAAACATTTGGCCTGCAAGTCATGTCATTGGCAAAGCATAGTTTTGTACCCAAATCTTATTACAGATTTGAGCATGTTCTCAAAAAAAAAAAAAAAAAATCTAAATATGGGGATTAGAAATTTTGACATTATTACTTTACACTCACTGGCCACTTTATTGGGTACACCTGTCCAACTGACGTCGACATGGTCAAGATGATTGGCTGCAGTTCAAACCGAGCTTCAGAATGGGGAAGAAAGGTGATTTAAGTGACTGAACATGGCGTGGCTGTTGGTGCCAGACGGGCTGGTCTGAGTATTTCAGAAACTGCTGATCTTCTGGGATTGTCACGCACAGCCATCTCTAGGGTTTACAGAGAATGTTTCGAAGAAGGGAAAACATCCAGTGAGCGGCAGTTCTGTGGGCCAAAATACCTTGTTGATGCCAGAGGTTAGAGGAAAATGCCCAGACTGGTTCGAGCTGATAGAAAGGCAACAGTAACTCAAATAACCACTGGTTACAACCAAGGTCCGCAGAAGAGCATCTCTGAACGCACAACACGTTGAACCTTGGGGCAGATGGCCACAGCAGCAGAAGACCACACCGGGTGTCACTGAGGCTACAATTCACACAGGCTCACCAAAGCTGGACAACAAAACATTTGGAAAAACGTTGCCTGGTCTGATGAGTCTCGATTTCTGCTGCAACATTCGGATGGTAGGGTCAGAATTTGGCATCAACAACATGAAAGCATGGGTCCATCCAGCCTTGAATCAACGGTTCAGGCTGGTGGTGGTGTAACTGTGTGATGCTATCATGTCAATATGAACCAAAATCGCTGAGGAATGTTTCCAGTACCTTGTTGAATCTATGAATCCATGAAGGATTAGTTCTGAAGGCAAAAGGGAGTCCAACCCGGTACTAGCAAGGTGTACCCAATAAAGTGGCCAGTGAGTGTATATCATTACTTTATTATTACCATACATTAAATTGAATGAAATTCATTTACAATAAATTGAATTTAATTAGCAAATTTGAAACCATGGTGTAAAAATTAAATGTTAATAAATACATTTGTGAGCATAAACGCTGGAGCATATATTATGTAAAAACTTGCAGGTCACAGAAAAAACAAAAACATAACAATTCAGTTACTTATGTGTTTTGAGCATGCAAGACTGAGAAGAAAATCCAGCTAGACTGTTTGGGGATTTATTTCTGCAGCAAATTAAAGAGTTTAATGTGGATTTGATGATAATGAACAACCTGGAATCAGGTGTGCAGGGTGAGCAGGAAGTGTGACTGATGGAAACAAATCAAAGGAAAACAAAAATGCAAAAGCTAGAGTCATTCACACAGCAAACCGTAGAGCAGAAAAGAAATCCATGAAAAGAATTGAACAAAATGTTTATTACAGTCTGCATTTTTCACATTTTATTTAAGCTGTATTGGATCATATTTTTTAAAATATAGAATAGAATAGACAAACAATGCAGTCTCGCTAATGTTACACATAATATTAATTATTATAAACAAAACAGCACAAGACAGAGTCAATATTTAAAATCTCCAGCTATCAGACATGTTTAAGAAGTTGTGATTTAGTTTCCCCTCAAGGAAAATTTTCTAATAGAACCAAGCATCCACCACACTAGCCGACATCCCTCTGTATTGTTGTGCTCCACTAATGCAGGGCTTGTTCTGTGGCTACAGATTTATTCCACTTCCCTCTGATTAGCATATTTGATTATGCAAAAGAATTCTCTTGATTTGTTTATCTTCCTGAGAGCATTAATTCATTTCTACCAATCAGAAATACTCTGATCACAATCAAGCAGTAACTGGTTAAGTGGTGCATATGGAAATGACATCCCATCTTGTTTAGATGCAAGGCATTTTGTTTAGAATGAATACACTGTAAAACCTGCCAAGTAAGTTCAACTCAAATGATATCAGGAAACCGATTGCCTTGTGGCATTTAAGTTTATTAACTTAAATTGTTAACATTTAGAAAACTTACTTACTTTGAGTTAACTTTAATTAAATCTATATAGTAAAGTCAACATGTGTAGATGAATTCAATGGATAAGTTCAACTATGTTTGCTTAACTTAAACCATTTTATTCCTCAAACTCATCTAACTCATATTGTAAAAGCTTATTTAAAAGATGTAAGTGTAAAAGTTAAATGAAGTTATTTTAACTTAAATGTATGTCTTTTGTAGAACTTATACCAACTCAAATCAAATTAGGAAATTTTAAACCACAAGTTTAGATTATATAAATTGTAAGAATTCAATACAAGACAAAAATCATGAGCAATGGTATTTATTACCACACATTAAAAATGTCTCCATAAACGGTATCAAAACCTCATTACTCAAAATGCATAAATACTAACAAATTATATTTCCCATCAACAGACCGTATCAAAATACCAGTCACATGAGGTAAAAAAAAAACACTTAAAGCATACAGCTTTAGAAAAACCTTCAAGTCATTATTACACAACCAGTAATTGAACATATATAACAGAAAAGTCAATTTTCCTATGAAAATATCAGTGTTTGTGCAAGCAAAACTCAGAACATGAGTATCTGTAATGAAACATTTTAATCAAGCTCATTTTTGAGAGCCTGCAGCTTAGGCTGAAGTTGCTTTCTTCCATCATCCAGGTTTAAAAGGACAACCTGGATGAACTCAAAAAAGCCACTGAGCTTCTTGGGGTAGCTCATATGAAGAGCATAAATCAGACCAAATAAAATCACAACTGAGTCTGGCCAAGATCTGTGAGACATCACTACCTGGTCCTCAAGCACAATGGACACATGGTGAGTCTTGAAGGGAACTCCATCAGGTACCTCTTCGTTTACTACAGCCACCAGCGCCACTGCTCCTTCAGCTGTCGCAGACTCCTCCTGAAAATTAATACATGTTCAGTATTATAATACTTTTCTAAATGGTAAAATAACCAGCACAACTTTACACACAAATTACCTTGCAAGTTTGAAAAATTTCTGAGGAATCCTCCTTCAGGTGGAGGACCAGGCCAGCTAGGGCTGCTGTTCCGACAGCAGTGATGTCATTCTTGTCCTGTTGAATAAATATAAATAGTGAATCATTAAGTTTTTCAGTCAGCATCTGTTAAAGGTATTCTCCACCAGAAAGTGATTTTTTTTTTGTCTGTTGCCATATTCCTCATAGTTAGATAAGTGGGAAAAAGCAATTTGTAAACAGCCCAGCTGTTTTCCTGATCCGGCAGTACTAGTTACCATTCACTTAGTGTTTTACTCTAAGCTAAAGCTAAAGGAGTACTGCCGGATCAGGAAAATGGCTGGGCTGTTTACAATTTGTTCTGGCCCACTTATCTAACTATGAGGAATATGACAATAGACAAAAAAANGTGTATTTTTCATGCTTTTTCATTTTACTTATTTACATACAGCACTTTGGCTGATTGCTTGGTCTTTTTAAAAATGCTGTACAAACAAATTAGGATTGATTGTTTCACTTTTAGTAAACGTCTAAATGAATTACTTTAATTTTGACAGGGTTTCTACATCAGGTTATTAGTGTTTAAATTAAATCTGATGTTTTTTATTCAGCTTGTTTATGTGTAAACGTGAAGGCTGCTGCAGCTCAGCCTCTTCCTACTGTAAATCCACAATCCAGATCCTCATATCGATCCTGCCCGTTGATACTGTTATTCATGTAGCCTCACAAGCCAGTGTCCTTACTTATTCACAATAACTTCATAGTCAGCAAGGCATTAACAAAAAAAATGCCTTCGGGGTTGAAAAAAGAGCTGAGACTATGCAGCTCAAGAAGGAGACAAACTAACATGAACACACACCTCGTCACGTATCAAAGAGGGCACTGAGTGTGCAGGATTACAAAGCAGAGAACACTGTGACAGTGAGAACAGGAAATCCAAAGATAGATTTAAAGCTGCCAATCAAACCTGAGGGTGTGTACACACTTTAACACACTGCTGTTGATCTCTGGGAGTCATGTCAAGAAGTCTGACTGCTCCACTTTTTGTATCCTTGTGTGTACGCCTTTGCACACACAGAGTTGTGTGAACATTCCCAACAGCTGGCCTGTCATGGTCAGCTTCAGCTTTCTCCTCACTCTGCCATGTAAACACACTCCAACTGGTTTATCTTTAGCAGCACCCATTCAGGCGGGACGGGCCACTCTCACTGACAGAGAAGAAGGTCAGGGATGGAGGTGGGAGAAGGAGAGGGGAAGATGGGTGGAAGAGAGGAGTGAGGAGGTGTGTTTTCTCCCTCCATGATCTTGCACATAGAGCAGAGGTTATTGAACATATAAAATTACCACTCCCTGCTTCCTCTCCTATGCCGCACACCACCCTAAAACACTCAAATAAACCATGTGTCACATGGCAAGCATCCTGAAGCTCAGAGGAAATGTTCGCCACCCAATATCAGATTTGATGATTCTTAGATTTCAGCAGCGCTCTGGTGGTTTCAGGTTTATCCACGGGGGGCCATCAGAGCTAAAGTGGGTTTGGTATGGTGTGCATAAAGTTACAAGACAAACTGAGCAGGAAGGTTATGATGGAGAAAAAACAAGACAGTGGTGGAAATGCTTCTAACAAGCAAAGACACAAGTGCTGACCTCTCATCTGTGTCATCTCTGCTCGTGTGTGTGTGTATGATAGGAAGCTTTGCAAACACACACAGAGGTGCACCCATAAGCAAAGTGCACAGTCATCAGTAATTGTCATTGCTTAACAAGCAGTGGGTCATGCACTGCCTCTGTAAGCATTATTGTGAGGTGCAGAGAGGGAGAATCCCCACATAGGGAGGATTTCTGGAGGAAAAACCTCAGAAACAGATTCTGCTGCTGCAGGTTTACAGTTGATATCCTTCCTGAGCACCAGCACATGTAATAAATATGTTTATTACAACAGAACAAAGCAGCAGCTTGATCATTTTTTATATCTCTGATCAGAGATTGTTTGATTGATTTTATTTTTCAGTCATTTTGGCACAATGGGAGATCAAATCTGCAGCATATGTAAGAGCATGTAGATAATCATAAATGAACTGATTATCACATCAGTCTCCGGCGCTGCTGCCTGCAGCTTGCTGGATATCTGCAGCCTCCACCTACAGCTCTCCTGTCAGATTACCGTCAGTCACGAAAAGCCCTGATCCAAGTTCCCCAGTTATTTTCCCACCAGATAATGTAATTCAACATGTCCATCTATTAAAACCTTTCCATGAGATGTTAGAATTAATATTTGACATTTTTTTCAGATCCCTCTGATTTAATTTAGTGTTTAATCTCCATATTGGTGGCACCAGCCATCAGATCAACCCCCCCACCACCACCCCCAGTCCGACTGATGGATGGGCAGCAGGCGGCGGCTCTTACCTTGGTGAGCTGAGCGATCTTCTTGCACATCTTGCTGTGCATCTGGTAATCATACAGCTCCTGCTCGATGTTGGGGAACTCTGCCGCAGTCCCGTTCACGGTGGAGCCCGACCCGGGGGACTGTGCAGCCTTACCGGCGCCTGAAGCCATGATGGAACCCCCTCTTTCCTTCCTTCCACTCCTCGCTTCCCAAGGGAACTTCCCGAAGATCGGAGGACCGTTAGAAATAATCCTTTCGCCGCTCGGATGAAGATTCCCACCGAAATCGCGTTAATTTTCTACTGGAGCATCACACCCCTCGGTGGGCATGCAGACCCTCTCCGGCTCCGGCGAGCGGCATCTGGAGGAATTCGCTGCAAAGATCGGCGGGGCTCCTCTCCTGGTGCGTTCCGGTTGCTGCCCCCCTCTCCCGCTGTCCGCCCGGTGATCGCGGAGGTCACACGCTGGAAGTCCATCGGGGACGCGCTTGCGCCAGTCGATCCTGTCCTGCTGTCAACAGATATTTATTTATTTTCTTGTTCTAACGGGGAGGATGAACGCATATATCCCGACCACCTGTCTGGCGGCAGGGGCGGAGAGAGGCGTGTATATCTGTGGAGCATTACCGGAGAGAGACAGCTGGAGAGGCGCACTGCTGCAGTGCTGCCCCGCCCCTGGCGGCCGATCACCGCGCGGCGCAGGGCCGGAGGAGGAGGGAGTCCTGAAGGGGGTCCGGGAGGAGTCCGGGGAGGGGGTCCAGGAGGAGGCCGGGAGTCCAGGAGGGGGCAGGAACAGCAGAGCTGTGGGCTCTAAGCAAACCACAATCAGAAAGATTATCTGAAAAAAATACTATAAAACCCACAGTAAATCTGTGGGGGAAAACCCACAACACCTCAGGAAATGATGCAAAAAGGACAAAAAATAATAAATATTAAACTAAAAGCACTAACATTTGTGAAAATATGAACATATAAGAAAAAATCAAAAATAGTCATTCTGCAATTTACAGACAGCAGCAACAAAATCCAGATTTATTAAACTAAAACACACAAACGCATTTTACATTTATGAATAGGCCAGTATGTTTGCCCCATATAGACACCCCTAACCCACTGTTTCAAAATGTACATTTGAGAGAAAGGCTTTTAGACAACTAAATCTCATCTTTTAAAACGTACATATAGAATGTACCACTACCACATTTAAAATTAAACAGTTTTGGGATATAATACTAACCTGTAGAGTGACTTAGTTTAATTTATGAACAGCTCCTAGTTTCTTTTTCCAGCTTTGTTCTCACACTCACCTGCAGCACAGGGACAGGTTTTAGGAGCTTTTGAGGCTGCTAGCAGCTAGAGGCTTACTTTTTGGGCTCTCCATCTCCTGACATCACGCTCTGACACATCTGTTTCTTAGCTGCTTAAAAGTTGTTTGCTGACTGCACTGCATGTATCACAATGAGCAAAGCGTGTCCATTATAACTTCTCCTTACACTGTAAAACCTGCCAAGTAAGTTCAACTCAAATGATATCAGGAAACCGATTGCCTTGTGGCATTTAAGTTTATTAACTTAAATTGTTAACATTTAGAAAACTTACTTACTTTGAGTTAACTTTAATTAAATCTATATAGTAAAGTCAACATGTGTAGATGAATTCAATGGATAAGTTCAACTATGTTTGCTTAACTTAAACCATTTTATTCCTCAAACTCATCTAACTCATATTGTAAAAGCTTATTTAAAAGATGTAAGTGTAAAAGTTAAATGAAGTTATTTTAACTTAAATGTATGTCTTTTGTAGAACTTATACCAACTCAAATCAAATTAGGAAATTTTAAACCACAAGTTTAGATTATATAAATTGTAAGAATTCAATACAAGACAAAAATCATGAGCAATGGTATTTATTACCACACATTAAAAATGTCTCCATAAACGGTATCAAAACCTCATTACTCAAAATGCATAAATACTAACAAATTATATTTCCCATCAACAGACCGTATCAAAATACCAGTCACATGAGGTAAAAAAAAAACACTTAAAGCATACAGCTTTAGAAAAACCTTCCAAGTCATTATTACACAACCAGTAATTGAACATATATAACAGAAAAGTCAATTTTCCTATGAAAATATCAGTGTTTGTGCAAGCAAAACTCAGAACATGAGTATCTGTAATGAAACATTTTAATCAAGCTCATTTTTGAGAGCCTGCAGCTTAGGCTGAAGTTGCTTTCTTCCATCATCCAGGTTTAAAAGGACAACCTGGATGAACTCAAAAAAGCCACTGAGCTTCTTGGGGTAGCTCATATGAAGAGCATAAATCAGACCAAATAAAATCACAACTGAGTCTGGCCAAGATCTGTGAGACATCACTACCTGGTCCTCAAGCACAATGGACACATGGTGAGTCTTGAAGGGAACTCCATCAGGTACCTCTTCGTTTACTACAGCCACCAGCGCCACTGCTCCTTCAGCTGTCGCAGACTCCTCCTGAAAATTAATACATGTTCAGTATTATAATACTTTTCTAAATGGTAAAATAACCAGCACAACTTTACACACAAATTACCTTGCAAGTTTGAAAAATTTCTGAGGAATCCTCCTTCAGGTGGAGGACCAGGCCAGCTAGGGCTGCTGTTCCGACAGCAGTGATGTCATTCTTGTCCTGTTGAATAAATATAAATAGTGAATCATTAAGTTTTTCAGTCAGCATCTGTTAAAGGTATTCTCCACCAGAAAGTGATTTTTTTTTTGTCTGTTGCCATATTCCTCATAGTTAGATAAGTGGGCAAAAACAATTTGTAAACAGCCCAGCTGTTTTCCTGATCCGGCAGTACTAGTTACCATTCACTTAGTGTTTTACTCTAAGCTAAAGCTAAAGGAGTACTGCCGGATCAGGAAAATGGCTGGGCTGTTTACAATTTGTTCTGGCCCACTTATCTAACTATGAGGAATATGACAATAGACAAAAAAAAATCACTTTATGGTGGAGTATACCTTTAAGGGCATTTGAAGCACTTTTTACCTGTTCTTCAAAAGTCTTAATCAGTTTTTCCATCGCCTCGCCAAAAACTCCAGTCCTCTTGTTTTTGTACAGCTTTAGAAGTTTAGGTGAATACTTGTCCAGTGAAGAATAGAAGGAATATTGCAGATTTTGATTTGTGATCCTGTGGAACTCAGTGTAGAGCTGCATGGGTAACAACAAAACATTTACATATTATTAGACACCAGATTTGAAGAAATCAAACTTCTCTTCAGAACATAATTTGCATAAATATTGCTGGTTCACTTGCCCATCTTTTGAGCTCAGTACATCCACTCATCATGCTGCTGCTGATGATTTTATGGTGAATGCACTTGCATAGCACAAGGACTCCCAAAGTGNCTGTCTTTTTCATACTCTGAGTTTGTGAGGCTTCTCTGTTCTCTTCATTGACCTGAAGCACTCTGCCCTGACCACCACCTCTCCTGAACACTGATCTTTGTCAGACACTGCAAAACAATTAATACGGTTATTGACAAATTTTATAGATTGTTAGTAAAAAAAATAATTTGGGGATTAACAAACTTGTTTTGCCTTTTGGCTATTATGACAATGTTGGATTACATAACAAAAGCAAAATAACAAACAAGAAAGCTACTTTAAGCGCCAGAGTTTTGTTCCTATAAAATATTTAATTTTATTATCACTAGTTCAAAAGGTTGTAGCTGTAGTATGATTATTGAAAAATATGGAAAAATCTTCATTATGACCCAAAGTTTGTGATGGTGATACTCTCTCATCTTTCCAGAAACTCACGCGATCCCGGAGACTTTAATGAATCTTACTGGCTTAGCAGTGTCTTTTATCCACCGCGTCTGCTGCTATTTCCCCATAATTTTACATTCAGGCTACCTCTGTTTGAATAAGCGGTGTTTATTTTTATTTATTTACCACCCCTGCTACCCCATCTCGTAGCTTTCCTACCCGGACGTGCAGCATTGGATCTCGCTATGTGTGCGGCTTCTTGTTGTCTATGGTTGTCATGGCGAACGGGAGTGGCTTTTACTGCATGCTGATGGCGCATCACTTTCTTTCTCCCTGGATAAATTAACTTTTTTAAAGTTGTAATTAAACTAGTGGTTGCATGTAACAATATTGCGACAATAACTCCGAAAGAGATTTAACAAAACAAGTTTGAAAAGCCCCAAATTCAGTTTGAGCTTGCTAGCTAGCTAGCTAGCATAACATTGCCGTGTACTCACCTTCGTAATTGTGCACATACTGGGAAATATAAAATTTGAACCCCTTTTCCCGTTTACTTTGCGGAGCAGATGAAAACTCATTTACAATGCGATGAACATCGTCCACTGAAATTGTCGGTAAATTTCCAAGGCATCTTGAGAAGTACAGGTCACTACAGGCTCCATCCATATTGATAGCGCTGTGGCGACAACCGGAAATGCAGGCGCAAGCCAAGGCTTAGAAACCGGAAGTAGCATTTGCTAACGTGCACAGGGTCTATTGCCATAACAATCTCACTTACAAGTGTGTTAGTTATTGGACAGTCATGCTTTCCTAGTGTCTTGATTACAGATGCTCTGACAAGAGGTTCTGACAGTGTAAACAACTGGTCTATTTGCTCAATGAGTTCCTGTGTTGCTCTTTCAGATACATGGCGAATAGTCTGCATTTTTAGAAAGAAGGCAGCCAGATTGTACTCCAGTTGCTGTGCTAATTCTTCATTGCTAGAGTTTACTAGGCTGTCACCTTCATCTTCATCTGAAAACTGCACTTGATCACACCCAACATCACTATCCTGTGCATCATCCAAAACAGTTGTCACTACAACTGCCGTGTCATAGTCAGTTTTGTTTTGATGTTCTCTACATTTGTGTGCATTAAAGGTGGAGTACACATTTGATACAAAACTGCAATCTCTGAATGGACACTGTACCATTTCTTTTTTTCGCAAATGTCTGCGTAGATGCACAAATATGTCATTTCCTTGAAAGGGCTGTTTAAAATCACACAGAGAACAATGAAATACCTGATTTACAACAGGGGTTGTAACCTCTTTAACCTTTTTTTGTGTGGGATGTACATTTGACAAATGTACTTTCAGTGAATTAAAAGTACTGAATGTGCACAGACAGTTGTTATAGAGGCAAGGTAATGGTGAAACTGTAGAATACTGGCCATGGTAAAGTCTGTAGTGTCTTAGTAATTGTATTTTTAAGGCACTGGTAAAGTTACAAAGTTTACATTTCCACATGATCTGTATCCCTAACCAAACGCATTACCTTTAGATAGCAACTAATTTAGTTTGCAAACTTGGTTGATAGCCATTATAAAGTTGATATTTTTATCAGGTTATCAACCAGCAGATTTTAAAGAAGTTGTTCAATCCACATTGTTTGACAGACAATGCCAGGTGAAGCAGAAGACTAAAACTGTACAGAATGAATTGTAATATGGAGAAGCCTAAATCAATTGATGAATTGAAATTTGAATGGAATTAAAATAGTAATGGCAAAAAAAAAAAAAAAGATTTGTCAATTTAACCTTGATTCCCAGTAACTGCAGAATCAAAGTTCAAAATCCTTGTGGGGAGAAGAGAACCCAGAGGTGCTTCACTGTCTGGGCCTTGGTCAGCTCCTGAAGTGGAAACTCTAAAGAAACAAAATAAAGTTGACAATTTAAAATATGACAAATCAATCTAAGGTTTACTCTTACAAGACTCAGAGTTTATGTACCTCACATAACAGGTTTCCGTTCAAAGAATGCTTCACTTCATGTAAGAGAAGTTCCCTGCAGATAGAAAGCATTGACACTTAACAACCTGGTACTTATAGCAGTTTACATAAGAGATTCATGTCTTAATTTTCAAACAAAACACATGGCTAAAAATGTTTAAGAGTATGTAGTAGTAAAAGTAATCTTTGCATTGTTTTTTACTTTATCTTGTAATAGATATCAAATATGTCTTCACCTATCATTAGGCTGTCATTTGTACTTATAGCTAAACAATTTTAAAAAGAGATTGTATTGAATATTTCATACTGAAAATGTGACTCCTCAGATTAGTTTTTAATTCCTAATTATTGGGCCAAAGAATTGTCTTTGTATAGTTTGTATAGTTTTACATTTCGTGTTATCCATTGTAGGCTAAAGATGCAACAATTGCCATTGTTAGTCAATAAATCAAATCAAACCTATGCAGTTTATATGAATATATTTGAGTATCACTTCTACTTGTTGATATCTCAATTTTTCTATTTTGATCAAAAGGAATACTATTTGGCCAAGGATGAATTATATTATTTCTATGTCAAATAGGAATTACAAAGAGGTTTTGTGGATTAAATATTAAAATGGCTTGCCGTAATTGCTTGACAAATACTGGTGTAGTTGGTGGTTTATTTGTCCACGTGATGATCTCAGAGATTATGAAATAACTTGGCAGCAGAGGTTGCTCTAGACTTTTTCAATTCTGTCATTTAAAAAAATCTGGTTATCAATCTATTTTTATCCATCACTTAATATTTTAAAAATTATAATAGTGACACTTTCAGCAGCATTATTTAATTCCGTTTGAATAATATTTTTTGTTCCACAACATTTTCATCTTCCACTGAGGATCTCAGTCCGAAGAACCCGAGTGTTTAAACTGCAGAGGATCTTGTGGTTTTGATGATTTGATTGATCTACAACCAGGACTGGTTCAGTTCATAGATCCATAGGACTGATAAGTCTGGTGTTGATCTGCCAGTCATCATCTAGAAATTGCTAACTCTCCCCGTCCGGAGCCTACTGGCTGATCTTCAGCGCAGTGCATCCAGAGAGGCAGAGTGTGACTGACTGCAGTATTCATATAACTCAGTAATCACAATAACTACATAGCTGATCACAAGAATTCACCAATATACAGTTCTAAAATTTGAAGGCATAAACAGACTGGTGGTTTAACTCCTAAAAGCAACGTCTTTGTTCTAATTCTCTTTTCTGTTCAGAGATGCGCGCGTGGAGGGCGAGTGTTGGTTGTGTGTGTGCGCGCGAGCGCGTTAAGGTCGGAAAAAGTTTATTAAATTCACCATTATCTCACCAGCTGCGCTGCAGCTTTCTTGTCTCCAAAATGTGGTTAAAGTTTTCATGAAGTTAAGCACATTTTTCTGTCACGCTTTTTAAAATAAATCCAAGAGTTTAAGGAGGAAGTGACTTACGCAACTTTCAGACCCGTCTTAGCAAGTTTTATAAATGAGGCCCCAGCCAGGAGTCTATCAACACTTATGGAGCAAGAAACGGCTGCTCGCAGCCAACAGCTGCATCGCTTCGGAGGTGCTGCGCCGCTGTTTAACAGCTCGGTCTGATGGCAGGCTCACACACACAAACAAACAAACAGGTGTGTGATTGTAATCCATCAAATTGAACTACGGCCTTCATATCTTTCTGTCAGAGTAAAAAAAAAAAAAAAAAAGAGGGAAAAATTCAAATACGGAAAAACTTTGGTGAACGTGACCCCTTGTTGGGGGTGTTGCTAAAATGACATTTCTGCCAGCTCTACAGAGGGACCAGTGAGGATCTGGTGGACTTGGTCTTTTAAATGTGGCCTGGGCTGCCCTACTTATTATTCTGCCCCCGCGACCGGAAGCGGTGGTTGGCGAGGCGATGCTAGGCGATGGAGAAGCACCAAATATTCACACCTAGCTGCCACTAGGGTACTTTGTTAAAAATGTTATGTTAACCCCCTCATTTCAATATTGAGATTAAAACCGTTTTAACGATTGAAAATCTGAACAGTTCACCTCCCTGAAACTCACAAAGCGGGTGCTGAAACTTCTGGCCCACGTGGACGATAACTTTATCTTCTCCGTGAAGCGATGCATCAGTCTCCATTTTTTTAACATCATCGCAGTTAATAGTTTATTGAATAAACCTTGGACTCTCAGTTGCCAATATATTTTTCCGAGTGATTCCAACAAGGTTATTAAGAGACTGGGAGCTAATGAATCTGCTAATATCTTCAAGCTAACACTACAGTTCAAGGAGAAAAAAGAGCATGCAATATAACTTTCAAATGAACTTTCTTACCTTAAATTTTAATGCAGATTGGCTGCCAGTTGGTCTTCTTTAGTCCGCTAATTTGTTTCCTCACCCTCTTCAGTTCAAAAAGAAAATGGTTCGCAAGGCTGGGCGCCTCATGGCATTCTCAGGTGCACAGGGTCTCCTGTCCAATTCAGCAGGGCCCACTGTTATAATTTACTTAAAATGAGTTTTATGACATCTACCAAAATAAAATGAGTAGATTTAACTAAATTCTGATATTTTCATAGTACTTGAACACTATGAATAAAATACATGTACTCAAATCTGCAGAGTTAGTTGTTGAGGTCTTCATTTTTGAGTAAGATGAACTTGATTGAACTCAGTGTCTGCAACTTTTTCAGGGAAATAAGTTATTTGGACTCACTTTGTTTATTAATATATACTGTTAGGTTTTACAGTGTAGCTGTGAATTAGTATGAAAGGTCACATCCATATAGGTTGAGGACTTAGCACTCTGAGGTGCATGTTGTAGCGTTTTGAAATAACTATTAGTTATTTTAACTACACCCTCTTCAATAACATTAGCTTATTTTTTGTTTATAATGAAAAGTGATAAACTGTCATTTAACCCTGATAATAGCTAATATTTATTGAAGGTATCTAGGTTCTTTGAAAGAGTACAGTGAATTGAAATACCTTATTAATAACGTGAAACTGAGGCAGATAAAGATTGAACAATCGTTTAATTTGAAAAACCTAAGAACACAGACAGATAAGACAGTTTGAAAGTTTGATGTAAACACAATTAATATTCTTAAACATGTTGAGGATGTTAAAGATAGTTTAATTGTGAGTTTTAACGGACCGTAGCATATGTTTTAATGACTAGGGAAGTTAGTTAATTTAGTTAACCTAGTTGTGACTTTAAGAGTCATTTAGGGCTAATTTGAGTTGGAATGGGATTTAGTTTGGCTTAATCTAGAGTGGAAGAATCAAGCTTTATCAAAGCAAACCTCTCGATCAGAAAGTGGTGTTCGCTCACTGACAGGTGGACGCTCCTAGATCTGGCAGGCGTTGGTTTCTCCACGAGCTGAGGCTGGAGTCCCCAGACTCGGAGTGGTGGTCCTGGAAGGCGTGGCCGCCGAGGACCTCGCCGGACAGTCCGTGGATATGTCCCGGTCAGCAAGGGAGGCATTTCAGCAGGCATGCTGAACTCATTTCTGATCTGCTCCCGTGGTGAGGGAGAGACGAGAGGCCTTGTTCAAAGCTGATGAAGGTTCAGCTAAGATAGCAGCATAGCAGCTCCAGCTGCATTCAGGCTGTAGCTCAGACCAAGACTGAGACTGTATGAGGACTCGACAAGACTAGACAAGACTGACTCGTACCGGAACTGAGTATTAGTTTTGAGACGAGTTATCTTAAATTTAACCAATCAGAAGATATTAAGTGTACTAATCAGAACTGAGTTAGTGGAGTTGTGAATCGTTCTGATTGGACAAGGGACTGTGAGGGAGTTACCAAGTCACATGACTTCCGCCCGTTAAGACTCACATTATAATGTAGAATGCATGACATAGCAGAGAAGCATTATAACACTTTGAGTGTGAGTGTGTGGGTGACCCTGAGCAGAAACACTACAGAGAATGTTCTGTAAACAAGAGATTACAGTTGGAACACCAGTCTGTGGTGTTACAGAAAAGACTTCTTTACAGAGAGTGTTTTATTAGACCAGTTAGTGTCCAGTTAAGGTCATCTGGGAGATGGACACCTGAAAGTGGACAGTTGGACACCTGTAGGGATCTTGATTCAGGTTAAACATAATCCAAGAGTGATTGTATTCCAAGTTATTGGGAAAAAGATGGATTATTGTTGTGATGGTCAACAGAGGTCAAAGGTCAGAGGATGTAGCCTATTTGGTGAGGCTACAATGTCGATGCTTTATTTAAATCATGAAGTCCTTCAAAGTTGTTGAAGGAAAACAATATTCTTCAAATGATTTCTCATGCTCAGGCAGAGCAAGGTGCCTCGGACTTTTTGAAAATGCAGCGTACAAATGAGCTTGTAGAGGCTTAAAACATTTACATCACTGAAGGAGAGTTCTGTGTTAAGGTTATATAAAATTATACTGTATCTGTTGTAGAAAACTCTTTAAAAGTACTTCAATTTGGTGGAACAGCAGTTAGCACTGGCCAGTCTGACAAGCTAACGGCTAATCTGAAAGGTGCTAGGGTTTAAATGGATTACTGATATTTAAAAACAGCTCTAATCCATAAAGTTCCATAGCTGTTTATATGAATGTACTTTTGTAAACCTTAACTGCCACTGTCACTTTATATACTGTGGTTATTTATAGATTTATTTTTGTTGTTTTGTAGCAAAATTAGCATCTATCTGTAGCACTTTTGATTAAGCCTGAGACACTTTCAGTGGGAATGTTGTGATATTTCTACCAAGATAAGCATATAACGCTACTTTTAAAGCAACATAAAAGTTTATAGAATATTATGTGCATAAATCACTATGAAATAGGAGTTGCTTAGGGTAGCAGCAATCTCCTTTAGTCTTACTGCTACTTCACGCTGGGTGCGGTGCGGTGAGGCACCGCAGCCGCAAGAAAAGTAGTCCACACAGGCTGCGGTTTTGCTGTAGAATGTCTCCGGCTCTTTGCCTCAGCAGGAGCGTCAAATCTCGCGTGAGTTCACGCGAGAACAAGTACGTGGTTAGCAGCAGCTGCTAAACAAAAGCTAGAGTCGTCTTCTTGTTATTTTGTTGAGGATTATGTATTCACTTGGCTTGTTCCACAATGGGTAAGCACACTTCGTTTGGGCTGAGCGATATGGCCAAAATTTCATATCCCGATAACGATAAACAGACGAAACATAGAACACCTGTGAATGTCCTCCTCCACTGTGACCCAACATGCATCATATCAGGTAACATGACTTTAGTAATGCGTTTTCAGCTGGGCATTTCATGTCTGGGTTCGAGTGTAACTCACAGAACTCACGTATCTCCACTGTGTAGATTAGAGCCATATCTTTGTATACGTGCATGGTAACAGCAGCAGTAATCTTCCATTCCGCTCAGTTGGCAGCTAGGTGCTACATGACGTGCTACAGGTAAAAGCCTGTTGCAGCGTCTGTAG
This sequence comes from Callopanchax toddi, assembly GCA_006937965.1. NCBI lineage: Eukaryota > Metazoa > Chordata > Actinopteri > Cyprinodontiformes > Nothobranchiidae > Callopanchax > Callopanchax toddi. Next base: position 3,454,375 of record SSNR01000004.1, read on the forward strand.
TTTATTATGAGCGCTTACGACAACACTCAACGCTGCTTTTGCAGCTTTTGTTCTTTGACTGTCTCTGTATTCTTCGACGTGGTTTTTGTGCAGGCGATAAAATATATTCGTGGCGTCCGAGTCCGTTGTTGGGACCGGTAGTCGGCAAACTTTACAAACAGCTGTTGTCTGGTCCACGTCGATCTTTTTATATTTAAACCACATCCATGAGACAGAAGTTGTCCCTCTTTTAGGTATAAGCTCCTCGGTTTGGGTTAGCTGGTTATCCTGTTGACTCTGGTCTAAAACGCGTCCACTACCGTCTGCCTCCATGTTTGTTTATCTGTTGCTGCGCGGCGTGTTCAAGAACATCCCGTAAAGTGCATTATGCTGTAAAACTTCTATCGTGGCTTAAACGATAGAGCTTTTTATCTGATGGTATACATTTTCTATCGTCCAGACGAAATATTTTGTCATATCGCACAGCCCTAATGTTATGCTTAATTAAGTTTTATGTTGTTTCTTTGTCTTTGAAATATCCAAATTGTTGTTAGCAACGTAGCTAATGGTTTTATTTTGAAAAACCGGATGCATCTCGCCTGCTACCGTTTCACTTTCTGTTTGGCGCACGCAATGTCGTTAACTTGATGACGATTCACTGCGGTGTCCGGAGAAAATAGACTTGTTGCGGAAAGTTAACTTTGCCCCGCAACCGCACCGCACCAGAGTCGGTGTGGAGACTCTGATTGGAATAAATGGTTTTTAATCCTTGCGGAGACTGCACCGCACCGCAACCGCGTCCGGTGTGAAGTAGCGGTTAGCCGTGCTTGAGCTAGCCGTTAGCTTGTCAAATTGGTAAGAAATGATCAGGTCTCTTTAAGAGGAGTTAATTCAAAGAGCTAATAACTTTATCACAGATCACATCAACAATCTGAATTAGTTCTTAGAGACATAACAGGCTAAAAATTTTAATGCTAATTAAATATATTTATTAAATAAAAATAAAATAAACTGTGAAGCTTTTTTAAAAATCTATTTTATTGGCCTATATAGATTAGGGGCTCAACAAAAAAACAGCATTTAAAAATTTAAATATTACAATTTTTAATATTAAGCTAAAAAATATGCACTTTCTCTAACTCAATGATGTCCAGTGAAGCAGATTAGAAGGACACATGTCCACCCAGTTAGATTATAAATATAATAGACATTTTATTTTCTTTAATTCAAGTGAAAAATACCCAACGTTAAGTGTATTTGAGATGTGGAATCACTGAAAAATCCCTACATTAACTTATAGAAGTCATATCAAACTGTTGCAGTGGATTATCTTTTACTTCCTAAAGCTCATTTATTAGTTTGAGGTTCAGCCAAAGGTTGCATTTCACCCCCAAAAGGCCAGAAATCTGTATCATCCATTACACATTATGGCGTTATTGTTGTTGGCCTGTAGGGAGAGGATGCGGACATCATTTTTTATGCTACGTTTCTCTGTGGTTTGTTGAATGGGACCATGTTGAATGAGGAAACTTGTATATTGTTTTCATCTATCAGTAGCCTGTATTCTGTATTGTTCTTATTTAAATCTTGAAACTAGCTGTAACTTAATGCTCACTTAAAGGACTTTTTTCATTTTTCAACATTTTTATAAAATTTGCCTTTGCCTTTCAAGTATGATGCTTATTAGATGCATGTCTGTTTCACGACATAGTCTGCATCTTTTGAAATTCTGCTTGTTTCAATGACTAGATATTGTACATTTTGATTAAAACACCTATGGAGTTGTGTTTTTTGCATAGGTTCTTATATGTTTGTACACAATATCATGTGAAGTAATTGGCTGGAAGTTAAAAACAAGAACGAAAATGCAGCCTGGTCCCTGCCGATAAAAATATGAAAACTAAATGGAAAATGGAAATGATGCCGAAGGTGACTGAGTGACAGCACTCGCAGAGCATTTTGCAGACGATGAATGTGCATTACGAGTGCAGAACAAAAGGCTGCTATGTAAAACAAGCTCATTTAGGCATAAAAAAGTAAAACATTCAGTGCATCCATAATTTATCCCCTCCATTCATACGGTGCTCTCTGGAACCGGCCGTGACTAAAGAGTGGGTTTGTGTTTGAAAACAGTGAATTTAGTTGCTGCACCGGTTGTGGGTGGTGGAGAATGACATTATTTTGGCTTGTGCCTCATGCCATTAAATGCATTCAATTATTGTGAATGTACTTTGGTCTGCAGCATATTCAAATTAAATGGATCCGAGCTGTTTTAGCATAAATCACAGCTCTGAAGTAGATTAGTATATTTTGAATCTCCCACAATTTATTATTCCTGTACTGTATGTGCATTATGTACCTTTTGTTAATTTAGGAAATTGAATTAAATACCAGCATATACTTTATACTGTACTCATGCTGGATATGCTGGAGATATTCATAGCTCAAAGTTTTTGTTCATTTCAGCACTTAAATTTCCAAATGTTAGAATAACTTTTGATTTTTGTCTGTTATGCCTAAATTTCTCAACCTGATGAGTTTTATTTGTTTCGACGCTGCTTCTCTTGACTGCTGGGTGTGCTCTGCTCTCAGTTATGTTTTATGAAGCTGTTGTCCAGATGTGGTCTGGTTGTTAAGGATTGGTAAACCCAACTTGCTTTAGGTCAGCCAGCTATCAACCTGCTAGCCTCCATGGTAGTCCTCAGTCAGTGAGCTTCCTTCTATCTGCAGGTGTTAGTGTATTAGTGTCATTTGTCTTCCTTGGTCTTAGTCATCAAATGCCCAATTTGCTACTCATTCAGTATTTGGAGAGGTCCTAGATACTCCTCTAGGTGAGGGGGGTTTAGAATGCCCATTTCCACATCTTCAACCTGGGACCAGGTTGGACCTGTCTGTTAAAGGCTGGACCAAGCATGCAACACCTCATCAGAGCAGGGTCCAGGACCTCAACCTGTCACACCAATGCCAGACTTCTAGCTGAGTACTGAAGCCATGGTCCATCTTTTGAGTTTAGGGCTCTATAGACCATTTGTTGTCCTGTATACGTAAAATATGCCTTGTTCAGACACCGTGTTGGTGAACCTATTGTTCGAAATTACTCCCAACATGTTGCCCTTCATTTTATCCTGTTACTTACCAGGAGTCAGTTCACCATGGAGTATTTTCGTACTCTACTAGTTTATGAACTTTTACAGAGTTTGGCTCTTTGCTTTCTGCCAGGTCCAGAGTCTGAAGGAACCCTACCAATTATAGAATTATTTGAATTTTCCACTCTGCCCAAGATGACTAATTCCTACAACGTTTCTGTTTGCTAGACCTGTTCCCTGGTAAATCCCTTGCTTCAAAGCCATACTTTCCATTTGGCTGATCCATGCATGGTCTCTGTTATGCCAAAAGTATCAGGTTGAACACCAAAAGTTGTTTTTACTTCTCCAAGTGGATCATTGACCCCCTGCTTGGTTTGCATCCAAACTTTTGTCAGTTTTCATGAGTTTCTGGCCGTTTTGTCATTTCATTGAGTCAAAGTCACATCCGAACTGTTTTCATCAGTATGTTCAGCATCAGGGTGGCCTATTGGAAATCCAGTTGGCTCAGCTTCCTTGAGATTTGGACTCTTGATGGTCTTCAATTATCTTCCAATATTCCTTTACTGTCCAGCAACATCTTCAGTGCTTTGTTAAATGTTTGTGCGTGCTGTAAAATGGTCTTAAAGGTCAGAATAGAGTAATTCAGCTTTTGAGTTGACATACTCTATGTAAAAGTATCAGCTCAGTTTTAGGAAACAATCTAAACCATCAAATGATTTTAGACATTATATGTTTCTCTCTCTTTATATGTAAGTATGTCAATTATAAGTATGAGATTGATTGGTTTATAGGGAAGTCGAGCTGTCTTACTTGAAACAAGAGATGTCTATTTTCCAGAAGTGTCACGATCTGAATCTGTCATGCTCGTGTTGTGTCATGCTTTCGTGTTCAGTCATGCCAGATCCAATCAGTGCAGCTGCCCTGCAGCTAATCAACTTCATCATGTTCACCTGTGTGCCTCAGCTTAAATACTCCGCTGTATCATTCACTCTCTGCCAGATCATCAGCCTCCCCTCAGCGTTTCAGCTGTTTATGTTCTTATCGTTCATGCTGTGTATGAACAAGTTTTAGCCTCATCCTTGTCAGACCAAATTCTTATGCCTGTGGGTTTTTTTTATATAGACTCAGTGTTCGCCTGCATTGCCTCACCTCTCACGGATTTGTAAGCTTGGATTTAATTTGTCTTCACGTTTCATTGACCCAAGCTCCAGTCACCACAAAGAGATTTTGGATTGGATTTGCCTAATGTGGATCAGACTAGACAAGGACTGCAGATCTGAGTAGTTGAAGTACTTTATTGTCCTCGAGGGGCAATTCATTTGCAGCAGATTCTACATTTGCACACAACAAATACAATCACAACAGAGGAATTTAAAAAAATTTGACAGCTTCAGCTACTAGTTACAAGGATAAATGCCAGAGATCAGTTCTAGTCATTGCGAAGAACAATTAATAAATCAGCTGTTTATCAAAGTTCTGCTGCAGAGCAGAAAGATGAAGCTGAGGTTTTTCTAATGAACCTTTTTTGAATCCATCCTTGCTGCATTTATCATGTCCATCCATTTCCTGAGCCATTAAAGAAGCTGAACGTTTTAGAACACCTAACACAGATTGGTCTGATAGTCTTATCTGAACAAACAACCCAAAATGACATTTCATTTCAGGCAGCAATCACCACACTTTCACCAGACGTATAGGATGTAAATGAAACTGTCAAACGTCACCAGAAAGACGGCCACAAAACTGAATATGTAAATGCTGCTTCAAGATTAGATGTAAAATTTAATTAACAGGAGCTAATAGAAAAGCAGTTTCAGTTAGCTTAGCATTTGTCTGTTTCCAGACAAATTTTGCTTAAAGGCAAAACGGTTGCAGGAATTTAAAATCAAAATTACAAAAAAATGTAAATAAAACATGATTGATTGGTGCAATAAACTAAGCGTTTGGAGAGTGTTGCCTTTCCCTTTTGTCATAGACACTACGTAGTTTAGTGATGTCATCTTTGAGTTTTATCAGCGTTGGTCAATGGGAGAGGGTCTTCAGCTCATTTAAAGTGACCCCTGTGAACTTGTACTATAACGACTGAAGGGAACTTTGTTGGTCGATGACTCACTTGAAGGCTAACGGTGCTCTTGAATCTCCTCCATTTACCTCAATCTGTCATGGATCATTAGGGTCTAATAGTTTGTTTTGTAACCTTTCCCCACCTGCTGAGCATCAATAACACCTTTTGAGCTCCTCGGAAACCTCTTGTTTTGCTATGATACACCACAGAGGTGGATCGTAGAAGAACGGTGAACCCAAATGCAAGCTGTGGGGAGCTAGAGGCTGGCTGGTTATACAAGATTTGGTTTACTAGAGCAAGAATGATCTACAGGAAAATAAAACAAGAGCTGAAGTAAAAGAAACAATAACTGAGATTTCCCAAACTTTGACAGCAAATGACCTTGCTACTACACACAAAAAAAATCATCATGAATGAGGATGGTCTGTGGAGGATCTCAACTAACAGTTTGTTTTCATGGTTGCAGCATCTTGGGTGAAGAGGGCTGGCAGCATATCCATGTATGCATAAAGCCTTTTTTCACCAGAAATTTAAGGCAGGACCGGCCATGCTGGCCTGCAGGCTGCAACCCCATCAAATCATCAGTATCATGAAAGCATGATGGGATCTTCTATCAGTCAGCCCAGGAGTTGTTAGGCCTCGAGAGAAATGCTCCTTGAAGGTGCTGGCTATAGCGGGAAAAGATTACTTGAGTAGTAAATGGCCTGTATGGCACTTTTCTATAAGTCCAAGGACTCCCAAAGCACTTTACACTACATTCAGTCATTCACCCACTCTCACACATTCATGCGCTGATGGCAGTAAGCTATGTTGTAGCCACAGCTTCCCTGGGGCAGTCTGCTGGATTCTCAGCAACGCCAACGGGCCCTCCTGACCACCACCAGCAGGCATGGTGGGTGGACTCGCTTGCTTAAAGACACAACAACAAAGTAACCAAAGACCTTCTGGTTGCTACACCCACTGAGCTACATGCTGCCCCAAAGTACTAAGTGCACAGCAGCATGCTCGTTCTAGAACAGGGTTGCCCAACCTTTTTCTGGAGAAACAGGTGCTGAGCTGAAATAAGTGGAATTTATTCCAACCTAAAAATAAAATCTGTTTAAAAATAGTCATAAAACTTTAGGAGTCCACTGTTGCCATCCAGAGAAGGCCGTGCGAGCCACCACGCCATCTGTCCCACCTTGGTACTGCACAGTTCCACCGTCGTGCTCTTCCAGGTGTCTGGCGATGTGCACTCAACCGGTCCCCGACGTTCTGAGATGGTCGTCAACTCCCAGAAGCATCACGTTGCCTAGCGACATTACCAGCCTGGCTGCTGGTCTTCTCCATGTCGCCATGTGCATCGACCCTCTTGTTGGTCCCCTTCTGGGACTACCCTTCTGTGGTGTGTGGCTTCACATTCCTCCGGCGCTCCCCTAGGGAAAGACACATTCACTGAGCCTCAACTACCACCTTGGTCATCCACGCCGTGCTCAATCCTGCACCTTCTCTTTGGCACTCCCAGGGTGCACGTGCTAGCCTGTGCTCTCCTTGTTCTCTCTGTCCTCTGTCTTCTCTGTGTCTGTCTCCCCTGCTTGTGCACACCTTGTCCTCCCATTCCAGTTCCTTTTTAAAACAGGTGCTCAATATGTTCATGCGCTTCACCTGCACCTCATCAAACATTCACACCGCCTCACACAGACCTGTTTGTCTGGAGGGTTCACAGAGAGGAAAAAACCCAGAAATGCAAACCAACAAAGCATGTGAGGAAGAACATAAACAAAAATATGCAAAGAAAATTTAAAGAACAAAAATGCACCCATTTCCTCACTGTGTGACATTTTTAAGGTGGGGGTTATAGAGTTATGGAGGTTAACCTAATTTAGCATTAATTCAGCCACATTCTGCGTAGTGTGGCTCAGAGTGGGGCCTATAGCATGAAATGCTAACAGGAGCTCTGATCTGCAAACTTTTCCTTTGCTCACTTGTTGTGCAGGAGTTTATTCTTCCCCATAATGGTGACGTGTTTCGACAGACATATACGGCACCAACATGGGAACCAGTTTTCAGGGTGTGTGTTACCTATAGTCTCCATTTGTCTTTAACTACATGTCTGTGGGGTTTGGGAGGAAAGTGAAGCACCAGACTTTCACAGAAAGCTTGTGTTCACCCACAGCTATGAGCACAAATTATCCGTGATTTAAGGTGACAGTCCACCCACTCAGCCACCGAAGCCCACGTAGATCTGGATTACAGTCAGCCTGATGACTTCTACTTTGCCTACTGTGGGCTTATTCATCATACTTTCCATATTTGACTTTTTAATAGGATTTTATGACACACACACGAAACAATGTGTTGCCATTTTTGTAGCTCAAGTTATTGGAAAAGAAATGTGAGCATAATTGGAATTGATTAAAAAATATTAAAAAAAAAAGCAAAACACAATCTTTATTTCTCTCTAAAAATCAGATGAATTGATTCTATATTTTTACCATGACATTCACGTATACACTGTGTAGCTTACATGTAAATTCATGCAGGATAATTCCTCAAAAGCCTGAACCATCTTGGAAAGTTTAAAGATGATGGTAAAACACTCCGAAGTCATAAGGCAACAGCAGAAAGAGGCGGACAAAAAACACTGCGGGCACGCTGCTTCAGAATAAAAGAGAGAGCTGCTGAGGGAGAGAAGAGAGAGGATGTGATATTAAAAAAAAAGATGGGGTAGAAAGAAAGGAGTACTGGAGCAGCAGGCGATCCTGACAAGTATGATTCCCGCCTGATCACAAGAGCTGTGCTCTGATCAGATGCTAAAGTCGGCGCATACGAAGCAGCAGATTTCACCCTGGGAATAAAATTCTCCAAAACCAAAGCGAGACGGAAAATAACAGAAGGAGGCAGATGCAAAGAATTGGAGAAGTCGGAGAGAAAAATGTTCATCTCCTGCTAGTTTCTAAATCCACAGTGGGAAGAGAGAACTTGATGAATCTCGGGAATTATTGAAGATGAGACGGAATGAAGAAGAGCAGGAAGGAGCGAGGGCCCTTAGCGTTCCAGATTTTCATATTCAGAGCTGCTGTGTCCTTCTACTGAGAGGATAAAGCTCTTTTCTTGCTGGGTTGGCACAAGGTTGGGAAAAAATTCTATCATCATATGAAGAAGACATAATTCTTCATAAGATCATTTGAATTGGTTCATTAGGGTAGAATTAATTGTCCTATAATAATTAGGGTGACTTTGTAGAGTAGTGTGGATATCTATTTGAATGACTTTTTTGTTTGAAGAAATAGGGTTTAAATTTATAAGATGATTATCTTAAAACTGCCTCAATCTGGAGGATAGAGGCTGAGAGAGGGTAGTGATGGAGGACAGATGATGGTTAGTGAAGAAGACGATGGGCGACGGATGAGTCGCAGCAGTAAAAAGTGAATGATCAGTTCTGACCACAGCATATGAAGGAGGAGTACATTCTCAAATTAAAAGTACCCACTGAGTGGTACCCTCAAGGGCACTGTTCTCATACCCTCAACTTTAGTACCTATGTCTTTTGTACCTCATTCCACGGGTCACCTCAGAATTTAGACTTCTGGTTAATTATTCATTCAACTAAAATCTTGGAAATATTTAGATTTACTTTCAAACTCGGATGGTCTCTTGATATTGTAGAATTATCCGTAAATACCTTTTCCTATAGGGGACATAAATGTACCTCTCAGACACCCAAAAAGGTCCAATATTTAACCCTTGAGCGTACATAAATCCAATGTATACCTTCAGGAAGCAAAATGTCTTTCTGAATCCCTATTGTCTGTGTAGAGCCCAACTTAAGGTTATCGGTACAGAGGTGGAAATGCAGAGCAGCTGGAATCCAAAGTGAAATAAACCGATGGCTTTGTGGGGTTCCAGGGGGTGAATGTTCACTTCACCCCTCCCTGACTTAAGTCCTGTTTTTGTTCCGGACACTACTAGTCCGCTGCAGATACCTTTACAAGATCTGAGAGACACGTTGAATTATTTATTTTATACAGATGACGTTAAACGTAAAGAGGAGGCAGCTTTTCTTTATCTTGGTTTGATATTTTATTCGTTAGAATGATTTGTAGTGGTTTTATTATCCCAGCTGGCTCCCTAGTGTTCAGCAGTAGAGAAAATGGATGCTTGATTTACTTCCTTCTGCATTCTGATGGCAGAAGGAATTCTGGGATGACTGACCTAACTGTAGGTGGAACAAGGATGACAAGGAGTGAGTCTTTAAACAGGATTCCCCCCCCCCCCCTTTTTTTTTTATTGTACTTTCTAACAGCTGACCTTCTTTAGGTCAAGTATTGGACTTTGATCAGTTTTTAACTTCCACAGGAAAAAAAGAGCAAAGTTCTCAAGTTTGTAATATAAGATAACTTAATGGTATTAATATTAAAATTAAGGGAATAATAATTCAATGTAATAATGATTAACTTTTTATTCATCTTTTTTTGTTTCTGATGAAAGTTCATCACATGCTTTAAGTGTTTTATCAAGTGGTTGACCTGAATATCAAACTATGAATTTTCTTATTTTATTAAATCCTTTCACATGGAATCCAGTTTTCATTCCGTTAGGTCTGTTGGGTCAGTAACACCTCCACCATTAATGTGCAACAGCAGAAATTAGCAGTGAAGCTAGCTAGCATGCTCCTCCTTTTTTCCATGTATCTTTTCCAGTAAAACATCTGAACACTTAAAATGGAATAACAACCTTATGTGAAACTGAGATTTATACAGCAGTGTTAAAAAAAACACTAGAAATTTTGAGATAAAAGTCATGTAGCCACTCAAAGTAGCTGCTAGCTTGTCAGTTTTGCCTGAACAAATCTTTCTTTCCAAATTGTTTGTTCAAAGAACAACCTACAGGAGGTTTACTTCTTTGTCAAAACAGATTTTTTAAAATGTTAACAAGCATAGTTCAGAAAATATTTAAATGTTTTTTTTATGCTATATGCTCACATTAGCTAACCAAATTGTGACCCTGCTTCAGACTGAGACGGTCTTCACTGCCTTCTTCTTCAGGAATTAAAAAAGGCTTTCCCTGATACACTCATTTTCTTCTTTAGGAAGCTCATTAGCATATGTTTGCTATTTTCCTATCCAGAGATCTGATTAAAAACCTTGATAAAACAGATACTGCTTGTTGATATCAACCCAAAGATAAGGCTACCATCAGATAAATGGACACAAATATCAAGTAAATACCACGCTGGAAGTTGATGCTAAAGTTAAGTTGATGTTTATGAGAAAGTGGAAAAACCAGAAACTGTCTCAACAGCAGAATGTCAACAGTCTAATGAGACGTCTCTCTGGATATCCAGGGAAGAGGAGTCTTAACAACCTGCCATTTTGAGTCAAACTGTGGTGAAGATTGTTCTCCCAAAACTAAATGTCAAGGGCAGAGGCAAAGTCAGAGTCATGAGGCTGTATACTGTAAAAAAGGAGCCATTTGTCACTGCTCTGAATCCCATTACAGAGACTCTAATTTGTAGCCACAGCACACAAAAAACTATCCTCTATCACCAAATACAGCCCAGATAATCTCTGCGAACCTGCCTCACGTCTTCCTTTGCATTTTGGAAGCACCCACAGGACATAAAATCAGAAAAATGCTGGAAAGTTTTTTTTTTTTTTTGAATCTGCGGTTTGTTCAAACACCTTTACAGATTAACTTTCTTCTCCTCCTTGCTCAAACTGCAGGAAAGCTTATCCGGTGAAAAATCAGATACACATCTCTCTGACGGATTTCTCTACGAGTCCTGCAAGACAAATTTTACAAACTGGATAATCCCTTTTCCATTTCATCTTCAGCTGACGAAGTGGTCCTAGCTTCTGCCCGTGTAGTTCTCCGTATTTAGCTCGTCTTGATCAATGCCTGATGATGGAGCCACTTTCTGGCTGTAGGCATTAGCCCGGCCATTAAAGTTCTTCTGATGCAGCACTTTCTGCTTAAGTGGACAATTTTGCTGACTTTTTCCACTTCAGGTCGATAATAAATTGGATTCTAAGTAAACAGTGATGAAGCACCTGAAGCAGTCGGTATTGGCAGTCATAAACCCTCCTCCATAACCCAGCGATTCCCAGTCATCGGTGACAAATTTACTTATAGGAGCACCTTTGGGGCTCCTGACAGGAGCATTGTGTCGACCTGAGATGAAACCGTCTCAGCCCGCCGACCCTCCTGCCCTTCTTACCTTCTGTTGCCATTTACAGACTCTATTTTCACGATAATCCACTCGTCTGACAGTATCTTCAAGCCGTTTCATAATAATCTTTTATGAGAACGACCTTTGATGCCACAGACAGCTTCACCGGTTGTCTGATTTCTCCTCAGCATTCCGACAGGCGAGAAATCCTCGGCTCTTATCTTCTCCCCCTCTGATATCAGGGCTCAGATTTCTTCAGGCTGCAGCAGCTCTGCCTAATGAACTTGGATTTTATTTAATCCTAGGATTAATTAAACAGTTTAAGATGAAATGTTGAGTTTATTATTTTCATTTAGCAGCGAGTTACTCACATGTTAACTTTTTCCAAAAGGAGAAAAAGTCAGAAGACGTATCTACATTTCACCAAAAGAACTATACAGTTGTGTGAAAAAGTGTCCGCATTCTTCCTGAATTCCTTTTTTTTTTTTTTTTTGTATGTTTTTCACTTAAATGTTTCAGATCAAACAAATAAATATCAGACAAAGATAACACAACTAACACCTGAAGCACCTGACCAGAAAAGGGTAGCTTGCCAACTCTGGCCAGGAGAGAGGTCATATCTCAAGTAGAGGAGTTTAAGTATCTCGAGGTCTTGGACAGGAGTGAAGAAAAGACGGAGATCGACAGGAGAATCGGGGCAACGTCTGCATTGATATAGACGCTGAACCGGTCTGTTGTAGTGAAGCGGGAGCTGAGCCAGAAAGCAAGGCTCTCAGTTGATCTACGTTCCAATCCTCACCTATGGTCATGATGAGCTTTGGGTACTGACCAAAAGAGCAAGATTACAGATACAAGCAGCTGAATGAGCATTCAGGTGGGACTCGGAGTAGAACCGCTGCTCCTCTATGTTGAGAGGAGCCAGTTGAGGTGGTTCGGGCATCTTGTTAGGATGCCTCCTTTTGGGCATGTCCTGACAGGAGACCCCCAGGTCAACCCAGGACATGTTGGAGAAAGTACATCTTCAGTTTAGCCAGGAAATGCTTCCCAGCAGAGGAGCTGGTGGAGGTGGCCGGGGAGAGGACGGTCTGGGATGCCCTACTTGGGATGCTGCCCCTGCAACCCGAACCCGGATTAGCAGAGGAAAGCGAAGCAAAGATGACACAACCAAAGGCTAAATGCAGTTCATAAATGAAAATGATTATTATTAAATGGTTACACTGGTGAATGTTCTGTCATCCAGGTGATGGGAATTCTAATGGGTTCAACTGGACTTCTTTGGTTCCTTGAAAACGTTTCACTTCTCATCCGAGGAGCTTCCATTTGTGTACCTTTACAAATGATTAACGGCAACACAAGGGTCTTTTATAAGTACAGGAAATTATTTAAAGAACAAATAAACATATTTCTCAGCTGATAATATAAAAGCCTACGCAGATGACAGGATGGTAGCTGCTGTAGGTTTAAAGAATAATCAATGGAAACGGATTAAAAATAAAAATGCTCCTAAAAAAAACAGAAAATAAAATGATCAAAACAAAGAGAAAATGTCTAACGAAAAACAGACCATGACACTTGACTCCTGTTGTTTGTGTTTTATGAAAAACTTTTTATTTTCTCCAATTTGCTCTTCCAGGGACTCGTTGTTCTGATTTACACTTGAGGAGTTTTATAAACTCTCAGGTCACCACACAGATATTCCTGTATTCAACCAGCAGAATACAGAACATTTCTACAGTAAGGGAAAAAAACTAACACATACAAGAGTAATACCTCTGTGAATCTCCTGTCAGGACACTACATGTCAGCCATGCCACAGAGCTGAGCTGTGAACTGCCTAAGCTGAGCTGATAGATGGCTGAGCTGCAGGCACCCAGAGCTGCTGAGCATCAGCGCTCGGTGCATTTGAATCTCATGCAGCCCTCGGATAAGAAAGAGAGCTACTGGAGCATTATCTCAAGAGATTAGAATGACATTAGAAGGTTGTAACATTAAGATTTGCACACGCTTCTCTAAGTTGCACTTGAATGAAAATGCATGCAGTTGGATTCCTACTGAGCCTGTTTAATACAGGCACAGACATTCAGGTAATTTATTAATATTCCCATCATGGCTGTCAGAGCCAGTCACGGTCAAAGGAGGCTCACTACTGAGCCAACGTAAGACCCTCGAGTCTGGAAACAGACTTATACAAAAAACATTAGTCATACTTCAGACCTCTATGAGTGGGGATTTGGTTCTGGACAAAAACTATGAACTCTAACAACCTCAGTTTAGAGAAACAGAGACTTGAGCTAGTGGCCAGTGTGTGAGGCCAAACTGATTATTTTATAGCAGTTTGTGCAAATGGTTTGGTTTTAAACCTTTTTATTGTTGTCAGTTTCACCTAAAAAAAAGTATTTTTAAATGAAACTCAGAGTTTTGTTGACCCACACAATTACCAGTACTGCCAAATCCTCACTGAGGGAAGTGGCTGTTGGCTGTCAATAGAAAGGTCTCTTGAAATCAATGTAATCTTTGCAAGATTTTTCCTATTCTTTTGGATTTTTTAAAAAGTAGTGGTAGGCCGTTAGCGCGCTGCGTTATCGCGCAACAAAAAAAAAAGTCGTTAATCTAAATTGGGTTGCTGGGTCTAGACCAGGCATTACCAAACGGCGGACTCCGATCCGGACCCAGATCCGGTTCTTTCCGGAGTCCGGACCCGCAGCAAATCTAGGACCCGCTCCCCTGGTCCAGGTGAAGGATCGGTTCGGATTCGGGAGACGCGCCTCTTTATCCTGGATCCTTCACCTGGACTGGGAGCCGCGGGTCCAGGTGAAGGAGACTCGGGTCTGGGTTTCTGAGGGAAGTTCTGACAGGTTTAGTATTTCTTGTTAGGTCAGTAACAGCTGATCCAAACCGTGGATCAGGGAGAGTCAAGTTCAGCTGCTGCCTCTGTTTAAACTCCAGACTTGAAGTATGACGATTCTTCAGCCTCATGCTCATTCACACCGGTATTATGAACCCTTTGGCAGAATTCAAATGAGCCATTTTAATCTAGATTAATTTCAAGATTATGGTGAGATAAATCTAGAACAAAAAAATGTATCTATGCCCACCACTAATTTAAAGGCATTCAAAGGCATCCAGTGCAGATGCAGTAAACTCTTCTTAGTGGGGCAACAAACCCAGGCGAGGTGACGGAAGACAGAAAAGAACCTTCTGGCGAGTCGTTTCAAGGCCATTCGTGGTAATCAGCACCCACAGCTGTTTGCTCCAGAGAGATGCCACTAACAACCAGCCAGCACCATATGTGTGGGCTATTAGTGTTCAGTGTTTTAATTACTGTACAAATCAGGACCGTTTCTACACTGAAATGCCAAAATGTGCAAAAGCCTCCTCCCGGTTCACCTGTAGCAGATGGCGGATCCACATCTAAATTGAGCCGTTTATGTATTTTCAGCCCAGAGAAACGAGGTTCACATATTTGGTGGTTTTATTTCGAGCTACAGAATAATAATTGTAGTGAAACAATCCCAGAAATAATCGTGTCTCTCTTGTCTAGTGGGTGAAATATTGCATGGTGTCTTTTCTTCGGCTCCCTTCATGCCAATTGAAGTAATGCTAACCTGTAATTCTCTTCTCTCCTCCAGATCCCCACACTGACATCAAGTGAAACAAGTCCATCCCTCCTGCCTCCAGAGGCAAGCTGCCAAATCGTTCCATTAGCATGCCTCTGGAGGAACTAGGCCAGGCAATAACACTGCTCATTCCCTGTATGTCAGAAGGGAAAGTGCCACCACGGCACTACAGAGACTCCCTTTAAAAAGGTGATGTGATTGTACAAACAGTGGACAAATCAAACACAGATACATAAAGGCAAGACTTTTGCAAAAGTTCTACTTTATAAACTATTTTTTGAACGTCTTCTTGCAGGATTTGGTCATTTCTGGTGTTTTTACCAAAACGTAATGTCACAAAAATGTCTCAAAACGTCCTCCTAAACTACTCCTCATACCGATTCAGAAGCGGCGCCCTCCTGAAGCGACACCTCCACAGGGCTTACACCTTCTTGGATCATTCTACTTATTTTCAAATTCCATTTTCTTTTGGTTTGACGTGAGAAATATCTGCACCGCCGGGTCGTGGAGTGAAAAGGCAACGAAAGCACTTACTTTCAAATCACGGTAACACCACCCACGCTGCGTGTGGATTTCTGCACAAAGGAATTTGTGAACATTAATGAGGAGCCTGGAGGACTGACTTCTGACGGGAACTTTTCAGAGACCTCTTCAAGCTCTTAAACAAGCAACCAGTTCCAACCTAGTGCAGAGATTGAAATGACACGGTTTGTATTTTACCACACAGATGATGAACGTGCTTATTTTTAAAACACACTATAAGCTATTTTGGTTAAAAACAGGGCAATGCACTGAAGAGTGTTGCATTAATCAAAGACACAAACAATGTCTCCTTCACAGTGAATGAATCTTTTTTTTTTTCTACGATGATGAGACAGAAACCCCCTGAGTGCGCAGTGTCAACAGTTTGTTCCTGCTAATCAACATGCAGCTAAAATATGACATGGAATTTAAGAAAGGCTAAAACATTTTTGAGTACAACCAAGTTTTATTTTTTAACATTATGTTTATAACATAAAATGATGGTTACCAGTTAATATTCATATAATGTGACAATGTATACGATACAGTACGACATCACGTGATACAATAGAACAGGGTAGAGGGTTACGACATATTAAATATACAGTGCTGTGAAAAATATATCTGCCCCATAAAGATTTCTTGTTTTAAATGTTTTAGATCAGCAAACAAATTTCATTATCAGGCAAAAATAACCTGGGTAAATATATAATGCAGCTTTAATTGTTTAAGAGAAAAAAAGCTATCTAAATTAACCTGAGCCTATGTGAAAGGTTGTGTATTATAAAGTTGATGGTTGTAGAAGCATCGGATCGGGACTCTGTCGTGTTCTGGGCTCCTGCAGGCAGCTTGTGTGTGTTTGTGCTTCTAATCAGCAGGGTGTGACAGGCAGATCCTCCACAGCTGCAGCCCATCAGGCCAATCAGTGGTGGAGCTTATAAGGACCTGCTATACATCGTTCCACATCCTACGTGTGACTCCACCTCGGCATCGACCTCCTAAATCTCCACCATCTATCTGCCTGGTCTGCCTGTCGTCGTCGTCGTCGTCGTCGTCGTCGTCGTCGTCGTCGTCGTCGTCGTCTCCTCCTCCTCCTCTACCGGTCTCTACATCATCCCTCTCTCACTCTGCCTGCTTGGACCCAGGACTGACCCATTCCTCCCGTGAACTCATCCTCTCATAACACAGTAAGAATCACCATTAAACCTTCATCCGTTACCATCTCCTCTGCTCACTCTCCTCTCCTCTCTCCCAGTGGAGCAACTCCTCCAGAACCGAAACCAGGGTCACTTAGGATCTTCCACCACTACCCACAATCTAACCTTTTAATAAATTGTTTTTTACTTACCATCTGCTGTTCATCTGATTGTGTTCGCTCCAGGGTCTGTTCTAACTGACAATTATGACAGACTCGTTATTGGTAGATGCTCGAAATCAAAAGACTCGGATTTGGGGGGGGGGGAACAAAACCTGATCGGGACATTTATTGAGGATAATGCTGCTCCTCCACATCAAGAGGAGCCAGCTGAGGTGTTTCAGGCATGTCCTGCTGGCAGGAGGCCCCTTGATTGGCCCAGTTATTAAATGTAGGGGTACAGACCGCAGACACACTTTTCCACAAGCTGCTTCCGTGTTCTACTTGGCATCTCTGCGAGAAACTGATGTCATGTTGCACGTGTTGCTGTTTCTGTGTAGAGTCAAGAGGTCTAACTCTGTGCCACCACATAACTGTAGACAGGGGTACCACCGTGTGTGTGTGTGTGTGTGTGTGTGTGTGTGTGTGTGTGTGTGTGTGTGCGTACCAGACCCCTCCCCCTGAATGTGCCTCTGTGGACTGGTGCTCCCTTCAGTCATGAACCTTGTGATGCTTAAACTCCAGCTTGAGTGAGAACCTCCTCCAATCCAAAGTTGACATGTCACCCATTTTCAGTCTGTCCTTGGACTTAGTTTGATATTATGTGATATATTTGACATTTGATGACCATTTCCTCCCATTCTGTCTGATTTCAGACCGTTTTAAATGTTCTGTTGAGAACTTTCCACTGTTGTGGGCGTCGAAGTGTGTCTGAGATTATTATCTAGTATCTCATTTCATCTTCTGCAGTATCAACAGATGGTGGGCTTTGCTTTCAAAATGTGCTGATTTTAAATCGAATTCCTCCTCCCTGTATGAGAGAAATCCTCCTTGTGCTGCAGCTCAAAGTTCAATCGATCCAGCTCTGTACTTAAAAACCGGACGGGTGCTTCTTTCATGGAATTTTACAACTTTTATTTCCCTCCAAACATACCTTGGCAGCACAGTACACCAGTCTACCACTGGCGCATCTCCCTGAAGGTATTTTGCAGTCCAACAGGAGGTTTGAGTCATCTTTTCGGCAATCCATTAAAAGTTTTCTAGGTCTTAAACAAACATCAACAGTTCTGACATTATTTTAAACAAGTTTAAGAACACGAGAGAGAGCAACGGAGTCTTGTTAGAGCCTTTCCCTGCTATGAGAGAATCAATTATTTTAATAATCAAGTGCTCTGCAGCCTGCGGGACAAAGTTTGAGAAAATTTCCATTAGCTGGCCTTTCCTAACAATGTGCTGGCAGACAGACAGATTGTGTCTCTCTCCCTAAGGCGAACCTCCGAGGACACATGACGCATTATACAGCCTCACATCTTCAATTCGCACCTGCATTTTCACTCGTATGAAGCCGTGTCTGCTGGCGCATGCCTTTAAGCTATTTTTGCATACATTTAAATGAGAAAGTAGTTTTTGTGGGCGCAGGTAGGAACAGAGGTGGTGGTGGTGGTGGGGGGGTGTTGTCCTTTTTGTGGCCTGCTGAGAGACTCATCAAACACATCAGAAAAACACATTAGGCTGCACGCACCGCTGGCGCTGTTGTGTTGATGAGCGGTAACATGGACGTACAGCGGGAGCACAAATCAAATCCCACTCGTGTTTTATGTGCGGCGTGCAGCCGGAGGGGCAAAATAAAGACGGCGTTTGACATTCACTGGTTTGATATCGAGGCAAAAGAGAGAGGAGGGGAGGAAAAAAAGGGTTGAAAAACGTGTATCTTGCCAGAGTCTGTTGTCAGGCGGACACGAGTCTATTAATGGTGCACAAATCTCAGCGTTTATTTGACTGCAGCTAAAGGAGCGGTGGGAGAGAGAGACGTCTAATAATAGACCAGGAAGGCTCACGACTCCCCGATGACAGAAGGACAGATGAACCTCTTTCTCAGTCCTTGACACCTTATTTAAATGTCGAAGAGGAACTTCACTGAACATTAGCTTTAAACTATTTCCCTGCTATGCTCCATTGCTGCATTGGTCTGCCACTCCACTCCACTGAGGGAGACTTTCCTCTCCCAGTCTGCAGCAGGAGCTCTGATTAAAATAAAAAAAGAGAAGTCTAGATTGATGTATGTGCTTTATAATATTTGATTAACTTTCAGTAACTGTCCTGTTAAGCAGCTGAATTTAAACGGCTTCCCATTTACCGTCAATCAAACCTGACAAACAGGTTGGGTTGATTCTACATCTCTGTCCCAGATCCTCACTGATCAGAGTGTTTATAGATGTGTTTGATAGGGGTAAGGATTAATACGAATGAATTTAAAGTTATTACACAGCTTATACTATGGCTTTACGCACTTTGTGCCCAGAGGCCCCTGCAGCCATGATCTAGCCCCAGTAAACATGACAACTATGTGGATCAACAAAAGTGAACACATGGATAGAATCCAGTCTAATTCATCTACATGGAGGGGGCGGTGCTTAGACCTATACCAGAACCAGCCTCTAGGGAGTGTTTTGTTTCAGCTTTAAAGGCATGCTATGCAGTTTTGGCTTATTTTTAGCAGCCCCTAGTGTCCGTTTTAAATCACTGTCGGAAAAACTTTAGCATTGTCTTTGCTCAGAAACGCCTAAATCTAACTGTTGAAATGTCTCCTCAGCCTTCATTGCTTTCTACTGGAGCGGTTCATCACTCATTCAAAGAAATCAGCTGTGCTCAAGCAGGGAGAGATGAGGAAAAAAGCAGGAATCATGAGCTAAAAACACTCTGGTGCTAGCATAACAGCTAGCCACATTGGGTTAGCCTAACCCTATGAGATACATGACTTTGTGAGAATTCAGGGCACCGGACCAGAGACTCAGAAGTTGCAAACGGTGTATTCTGGATACAAGCAGCAGATGAAGTAGAGTGACTTTTCATTAACCCAAATAGTATGGCTAAAGTAAAAGATTTAAAAATATGAAAAAATTTACATAGTGTGCCTTTAACTTCTGGACTCCATTGGAAGATATGGTTAATAGTCAAAAGACTGAACATAGTTAAAATGCTGCTCTTACTACACGTCCTGTACTGAAAACATCATCACTAATACTACCCAGATTTTCTTGCACAGAAACAATATTTTTGTTGCCGAATCGCCGCTCCTGTGATATCCACTGATCTCAGGCAGCTGGGTAAAAAATAATGGCTAAGTTTTACAAAGTGAGTATGATGTGTCTGGAAACTGTGCAGTCGTCACCAAATGTTGCACAAAGGTACGGGTCCACCGAGTTCTGCTGCATCTCACTTTGCAACACGCCACCATTGATAAGACTGAGAAGTTGCTGAATTACAAGCCGACTTCTGAGCGACGCAGGCGGGAAGCCGGTGAGACGGGACGGAGAGGCGTTCTGTCGGAACAGCAGGTGGTTTTCATCGTGATGACACCAGGAACAAGCTCGACACAGCGGGGCGTTTCACCAACCCAAAGATAAATAAAGCACATGTTTGTCTGGGTGACAGAGTGAGAGAGAAACAGAAGGAAAGGAATTACATCCTTTGGGAAATTACCTGCAGAATGTGCTATTGAGAGCACTTTACTGACAGCAATGCGTTTTTCCTTTTTTTCTGAGCGCCAGGAGTAAAATTGGAGGGCAAATTGTTTGCAGGCGTGCAAATGAGAACAAAGTAGCTCAAGTTGAGAAACTTTTTGGCCTTTCCCACTCATGAATAAAGAGAAATATACAAAATGTTCAACTGATTTATAAACATGTTGTCTTTAATAGCTGTGACTGCAGACGATGTACATGTTCTCTGCAGCTCTTGCATCTGGAAGACCGTTCACTAATGAACTAAGCAATCGTACTCCAAAGCAAATCACACGATGCTTCCCAGCATCCCCCTGTAAGGATCCAGTTTAACTTTTAATCACCCTTGAAATTCCCTTTGATATGTGTAACTGAGAGGAGAAGGAGAGAGAAGATGAGACAATGGAGGCTTTCAGCAGCGCCGCGATGATGCCTGATGCAGATAGCTTCCTCCGTCTAATTACCTAAACTTCAGCTGCGATTTCCTTTGAAGATGACAGCCTCACAGGCATGATCAGAATGTGACCGCGGGCTAAAACCGCTCCAACGTTTGCTCCATGCACCCAGGACGTTTTGTGGGGAAAAGGCTGCAGGAGATTTCAGGGATGATTTGTCATTTCTATGGTAATTTCAAAGCTGAAGTTTGGGGATTGAGTTCTTTGATGCTGCATTTGAAAAGAATCACATAATCATAGGAATTATAATATGTGTGATGAAATGAGGCTTTAAAATGTATTCAGATGTATAATTAGTTATAACTAATCACAGTTAATTACATTAACAATTAAATGTAGGGATGCACCGATACCACTTTTTCTCAAACCAATATGATACCGATACTTGGATCTGAGTACTTGCCGAAACCGAGTACCGATACTCATACTGCATGGAAAAAAATCCAAGGAATAGGAAAACAGGTTCTATTTTATTATATTTTTGGTTAACTTTAACAAGTACGAGTACATGGTATCAGTATCAGCCCAATACGATACTGGTATCTGTTAACTTTAATGAGCACAAGTTCATTGTATCAGTATCAATATCAGCTATTGGCTACCGATATTGGGATCGGTATTGGTGCATTTAGCAGAATTTATCACCTGTTCCTATAAGGGAAAAGGTTTACTATATTTTTCTTTGTCTTTGTCTTGAACCACTAAAAATATTTTCAAAACTTCATTGGATGCACATCTACGGTTGATTTCATCTGATTCGAGATAAATCCACTTTAGCAAACAAAAAAGCAATATAACTCTGTAGAGTTTACAGACATTGAGCTGAAATTTGGTGTTGTAGTTGTCAGAAGTCTTCCTCATCACATATCCTGAGCACTAACTGACCCCCTGAGATATTTTGTTTAAAACTTTGCCATACACTATTGTTACTGTTTGCAAAATATCCCATAAACCACTGGGCACATTTTTCTGAAACCCTCAGTAAGTCTTCACTGAATGTTCATCTACAACTGATTGACTTTTAGAGTCAACCCAATTCAAGATGCTCGTTTTCACTTTAGCAAACACAAAAATGGCTCATGTGAGCTCGTGCATTATTTACCAAAGCAACTATAACGCCAACATTTCTCAAGATCAGATGAGGTAACAATCGTGTAAGGCGGAGGGTGATGCACGTCCCCTCAAGCAATGCTAGACCGTTTAATAACATCTGTGTTTTTCTGTGTGAAGGATGGAGTTTTAAAAGGAGCGTTTGTCTTTAAATCAATATTTTCACTACCTTTGATTCTCCAGCAGACTCAAAGAGGGTAAAGTAGGTTTGGAATAATCAGTTGTTGGTGGTATCACAACTAAATGTCACTATATCCAGGGTGCACATAATCGGTGTGCATGTGCGCATGAACAGCACCAGTGCATACCAGTTCTTTTTGCCACTACGCTCCTCTGTGCACCAGTGTTACATCTACTGCCTGTAGTGATCACGCAGCCCATCACTACACACTGATGAGCAGCTCGCTATAAGTTTCACTCACATTTCGTAATGGCGCGGTCTGACAGCTTGATCATACAGCAGCAGAAGCTGAAGGATAGCAACACAAGATCCACCTCATTGAAAAAATTCTGTGCCCTCGACTACATTTTCAGTTAATGTTGACGTTACTAAAAGGTTTTTTAAAACCATATTTAGTTCTAGTAGAGACAAGAGGACAGGTCCCTGATCTTTGAAGGTCTTCCAGCATCTTTAAAGATAAAAATGCCTGCAACATAAGAAATAAATGGGCTAAAACAGACATTTCTACAGATTCTTTACTCAATAAATTTCATTTCATTCATTCATGACTGCATGGTGGAGCAGGTGTTAGTACTGTTGCCTCACAGCAAGAAGGTTGCAGGTTCAAATCCCGAGCAGCATGTTTTTCCCCTTGCATGTGTGGGTTTCCTCCACGTTTCCCCCATAGATCAACATGCCTGATAGGATGATTGTTAATTGTGTGCATGTCTCGTTTTTGTTTAAAACATTGAGTTATAGTCAAGTTTGTGATGCAGCTACAGGTAAATGTGTCTAATTAGCTTTACAAATGTTTAAAATCACATTAGCTTAAACCTAGCTTGATTGAATTTAGCATCAGCGTTTGCTAATAGGTGTTAGCTTGTTGTATTGTGCATCATACCTGGAGTAGCTAAAACCTTTAACCAAATCAGTTTATATGTAGGAATGTTCCCATTTAACTTCTTTACCTCTTCATAGAGACGTAGGAATGAGATTTTAATTTTTAAACGTTGAACAGAAGTTGTTCAGTATTTTACCGTCATTGATGAGTTTTGCGTTAAGCTCCGCCTCCTGCGTCGCAGCTACTCCTTAGCACATTCCCCCTCCGTCTCTCGTTTAGTTCACGCCACATCTGTATTCATCTCCAGCAAATCAAATCAGCCCTAATAATGGCTCCTCCATCCGTTACCATGGAAACGGGAAGGACAGTGAATATTACAGAAGGAAGGGGAGGATTTGACACACGGCAGGAGTCTGAGGCAGGTAAGATAAAGGTTAGAGCTCTTCATCTGTCACATTGAACACATCATGTTGAGATTGTAACATTAAAGATTGTGAGGTGAGAAAATCCAGTAAGAGGTGTGAAGTTTCACCAACGTTGAAATGTACGTCTATATTCGGTCTCTGCTGCAGCTGTCTGAGGTTTGACTTCACTGTTCTTTATCCGACTGGCTGAAACCCCCACTGAGACGAGATAAACACGGAATCAATCTGTGTTTCCAAGAGGAACAAGAAGCCTATAAGAAATCAGCCAACCATACAACAGTAATTACGTCTTTTTCTTAAATTTTGAAGCAAAGAGTGTTGTTTAAAAGCAAGTTCAACAGGCAGTCAGGTTGTTGATGCAAAAATGTTTGCCAGGTTCAAAACATGAGTCAGAGAGACTGTACTTTTATAAAAATAATTATAGGTAATTTATTTACATATTTAGTTAAGCCTTACATCGGACTTACAGGCGCAGCACAGATTGAGATCCTTTTTCATAGAGAGCCCCCATCAGGAGTCTAGAATCCCTAAAAATCTCTCAGAATCTGCCCAACACAGGCGAGACCCACACTTTTATAGTTTGTGGCTTCTGTGACATCAACCTATCACAGTACACGTCTCGAACCATTCTTAGCCAATCACATAACACCAAACACGTGCCTTCCGCATGGACCAGTGATGTAATGCCCTTGACCGCAAACAGAGAACAAAAACAAGGACACATCTGACTCCTCTCACGCTATCTCCTCAGATAAGAGTTTTTTCCTGGCAACCACTTGTTGAGTTTCCACTAAACAAACCCTCAGTACGTGTGGATCCCATCCAGAATTTATCTGCTGATTTCCACACACGAACCTAAGCTCTGAACAGTCACAGAAAGGTCAGCCTGACCTCTTAGTAAAATGAAATTATAGGAATAACATAAAGGATAACATAAAAAGTCCTTCAGTCCCCCCTCTGAGGCTTTAAAGCCTCAGCAAGCTACACTCGAATGCAATGACTAAGAGATAACGCAAGTAAACTAAACCTTATTAGTTGACCTAATACCAAACTACAGTTAGCATAGATAAAAGTATCCTAAGTAGATACAGCCCTGTACTCCCTAATGATATACTATTGAGTACTAGAACGCTGACTTAATAATATTACATCACCAGTACATAGCGCAGTGATTGGCTACACATACGCAATACAAGGATCGGTCTCTAAAGGCGACACCGGCTTGTACTGTAGAGGCGAAAACCTGTTTAGAACAGGAAATTCCTCTACTACCCTCTATCAGCGGTAGCCAATGAGTTCGTATTACCCAAGACTGTCCAGACTTGATGACGTCACATCACAAATAATCAAACTTCAAATCACAATCATCAACATTATGACAGGTTACACAATTCAAAAACCCGTGAATAATGAGATCAGTGTATACTGAAATGGCAACACAAGTTAATAATAGTGTGAGAATATAATGTAAGATATACTATGTGTATGTGGAGTATAAGAAACTATAGTGTGGGATATAAAGTATAACATGGCATGTAATATGAGATGTATGAGATGTACTGTAATATAGAGTATAAAATGAAGTGTAATGCAGGATGCAATGTCCATGGAGCCTCGAGGGTAGGCTCCTGAGTCTTCTCTTGCAACGACACTCAAACGCAAATAGTTCATCCTCAACTTCTGCCTGCACTTAGCAGGCCACGCATAGCTAAAACCCAATCTTGGCTGAAAGAGGACTTCAATGAACACCATCCTTTTTACTTTAGTCCATGGCGTGGTTAGGGCAGTGGTGAGCTCACAGTGGCCATCTCGATCTGGACGTATTATGATGCGGCTGCGAGATTCATCTGGGCAGCCAGGGACTTCTCACACTTCCTGGAAAAGTTTTGAAAAGTGTGTTTTGTGTCTGGAAAAAGAAAATAAAAACAAAAGAGTCGAGCTCAGTTCCATTCGTTGGTCCCGGTCGGTGGGGGTCCTGGTGCTGGAGGAGGACTTTTTTTTTTTTTTAGGATTTTATTCAACTGCTCCCGACGTTTGGTCCACCAGGTGTCAGCAGTGGACGAGTGATGCAGTATCCAGGGTCCATTTGGGTCGGATCACCTCAGCAGCATAAACCAAAGAAAACCCAGAATCAGCGCAGATTGTATCAGCCTCTGTTCATGTCTATACACCTAAGAACTGCCTTCCCCACCTGCATTCCTAATCCCCGTTATATTTATGATCTAAAGAAAGCCTAGAACTATAAAGAGTTCGAAATAAAAGAAATATTTAACATACAAAATTAAGCTTCTGTCAATGGCATCTTATTACTAAAATCAATAAGTGAGTAAAATCTCATCTAACTCCACTGAAAGTTATAATATAACAGAATTATGCTCTTAACACTTCTCAAGATACTTTATGCACTTTTATGAAGATTAACTTAAACAGCTACACCCTCAAACATTCTACCATACCTCCTTACAAAATATTCATAATCACAAACACACAAAACATATGAGTTTCACCATCAATCAAGTTCTGCTTTCATCTGGAAGTAAAGTGAGAGTTGTCATGATTAAATTAACACATTCCTAATGGTAGAGTAAATGGCTTGTTCATTCTTTGAGAGCATTCCTTCACTGCATGCTCTTCATATTTCCTAAAGTGAAAAGATGATTCTAATGTTGACTACATAAATGACAAAACATCATCAGTGCTTGTTTTATCACATTTTACAACAGGTGGACTATTTTCCCCTTCCTAAAATACATTTGGGTATTCTTTAAAAGTAGTCTTCCTATATAGCACAACTTTATTTCTTTTAGCAGCTAATTTACGTTTAAAATGCAACCTTTTAAATGTCTAGGCAGGTCCTCAGACCTGGACCGAATTAGATGTTTTGAACTATTTTTCACATCCTACAACATAAAATTTGAACATAAAAAAAACATAAAATTCTTCCAATTCAGGGAAAGCAGATTTGGTTTGAGCGGAACAAACATATTTATATGGACTAATGCTAAACTCCACTGTATTTCATCAAGAAGAGTCCAGTTATGGAACACTATTAGTGACAACATGGAAAAATGTCAAAACATTAGAAAGTTTAAAGAGAAGACAAAAGACTTTATATTTAAAGTTTATGAAGAAATGAATTAGACCTTTAATGGGCTCTGTTTGATTTATGTATGTATGCCGTATGAGTATTATATGTATATATGTATGTATATATAAATGATAAGTTTTGGGTTGTGGGTAAATCGCTGTAAACATTCAGCTTAGTTAATCTAATTTACATATTAATTGCCGAAAGGGCTTGGGCAGTAAACAGATTAATCTTCATTTAAAGCCTTTTTTTTTTCTCTAAGTTCTATTTTATTTTTATTTATTTTAATATTACTATTTTCTGTTTAAAGGGGCAGATATTAATAAGAGTGTTTCTCTCCTTTCTGTTCCTTTTCATTATTGGTTATGCTTATTTAGTTATGCTTAGTTCTGCATATTATACATACGTTGTATATTTTAATCCTATTCTCATAGCTTCTCAAAAAGATGGTTCTAATTCTACTTTCTACTATCGCATCTTTACTTTGTTTTTCTAATGCCTCTCAACCAGAGAGCTACTAACCAGAAGTTCTTATGTATTTACATAATGGCTATAAAGAACCCTAAAATTGATTGATCTGCAAGATTTTATTATCGGTTAGTTTATTATCGGTTTAAACTTTTTATCTCAGTTGGCAACCAAAATAATATAAAAGTATAAATAAACCTAAAATCTATCGGTCTTTTATTCCTAACTTTTTACTAATAGCCTATCAACTTCCACACTCGTCCTCCCCCCTGACGACGCCATCGGAGTCGTAAATGTGAGAAGTCGACGCCACTTTAAACA
>SSNR01000004.1:3484865-3497038 GCA_006937965.1 Callopanchax toddi
GGCTTATGCACTAATCTTCCTAATTCAGTACCAAATAACTAAGTTTAGATCCCCTAGCAAATTTAAGCGTTCTGACCTTCATTAAATTATGATAAAAGTCAAACATACTTTAAAATAAACACTGACAGGTTTGGCAAGCAACACTTAGCCATTGTTTTCAACAGCTATCATGCAAAACGCCTCACACAGTGCACGCCCGAACCGGGACTGGATCAGTAAATCAGTCTCTTGAGGTTTCAGCACGTCTGGTCCCAGGCACGTCAGCAACTTTTTGAGTCTGTTTCCTCCTTTCAGAGGGATCAGGAGTTCTTTGTTGGTGCCAGCAGACTCACAAACAGTTCATTGGCTTAAGTGTCCTCAGCTTTCTTGTGATTCATGTCCCCCAGCATGAATTGTGCCAAAGTTCATTTATCATCTGTTTATCCGAGGTGGAGCAGAGCCTCGTCTTTAGCATTCAGCTTGTCACTCTTTGCGAACCAGCAGCATCGTCTGGACCTTTTCACCTTTCCAACCCCAAGAGCAAGCGACACCGATGTAAAGGATGCATGAGAAAAATCTACTTAGGTGGCCAGTGTAGTCTTGTCAAAACTTAGGCCACACCCTAACTTATGGAAGTCAATTTCACTAACTAGCCTATTGTCAGTAATAACGTTGTAAAGATTATAAGTCTGTTCTCCAGCTTTTTAGTAGAGCTTAACTAAACAACTGATTAAGTTCTAACCATTACACCCTAATTCCATTGGTTAATTAAAGAATTAAGTATTTTGGACAAAACCAACCCATTTCCTTATTTTTTATTTTATTTATTTAATAATTATTTATTATTTATTTATTCAGTCTTTAACATTTATTTAAATATATTTTAAATAATCCCTTTGGGTAATATTTATCATTCCAAAAATCTGTTTTTCCCAGTGCAATACCATTATTATTATTATTATTATTATTATTATTATTATTATTATTATTATTATTAATATAACTTTCAAAACAAAAATGTTTTTCTTCACCCATGTAGGTTACCACAATGACGTGTAATAACTTTCCTAACTTTCTCTAACCCTAAACGCAACATCACAAGAAAGACGTACACAGACAAACCACATAGAGAAACAGATGGAGGCAGATATGAGAGAAACTTCCCTCCCTGCCTAGTTTCATCAGCATCGAATCCCAAAATGCATTCTTAAGCTTCTTGTATTAAGTGTCAAGTTCTGAACTCAGCTTTCTCTGTTTCTCAGACAGAGTCACATGGTTCCAGCACTCTCTCACAATATGCCCTTTCTGTCCACATTCCCAACATACTTTTCTATTATTTAGCAGTCTCTTTCTCTGTTTTTGCTGAATTTTCTCTAACTGCTTGTTTGGCTTATTGCCTGTATCTTCTTCCTTCAGCTATAACCAGTTTAAGGACCGATAACCCCTTTCCTCGTCTTTTCTCCCTGTACTTTGACTTATCTCTAACTTTATAATCCACAATTCTCACGTTCATAAACTCACAAAGTGACTCATCAACCGTCCCATCCTTTGGCCATTTTCCAAGCAAATCCATGGTGCGTTCTGCCCATTTGTCGGAGCAATGACTAACCTCTTCTGCTCTGTCTGGGTTTTTTATCATCACCATCGCAACCGGGGTCACAGACATCGTTAATGGCTGACTAAAAAACAAATTTCCTATTTCCCTCTCTTACTTTTACGCTTACGCTAATTGTCTGTTCCAACGGACTCTGCCTAGCAGGCCAAAATAACCCTTGAGGGATTGGAAGTTAAACTCTTAGTCTGGTTGTCCTCACTGCACATGCAGGAGCTATTTTTAGGACTCTCCCTCTTTGCTCACAAAAAAGTCCTCTCTTCACCGTAGGCGTTCCTTAAGAGTAAGGCGTGCACTATCCAGCCAATCTCCCCTATGAGGTTGGACAGAAACAGTACACCCTACCTCCTTCCTACAGCTGATTGGTCAATGCTGCACACAATCTCAGCCATTAGGCGGGATTCTCTAAGTCTCAAACCCTGCCCCTACAACTAACAGGCAAAGGGTTAACTTAAGCACTAACACACACGTTCTCCTCAGAAAAGAAGGAAACAAAATTATATATGGGTTTTTTAGCTAAGGCAATATTCTCAAACAACCTATATTTTTCCTTCCTTACAAAGTAGCTCAATTACCACACAATCTACACATTCCCCTCAACTCTGACCTCAAATGACTCTTACCTACACACAGGCAGAATCACACACACGTCATTCCTCAGTTTAGCTTTAGAAACAAGTTAGAAGCAGATCAAACAGCAGTTCATGCATTCATCACTCCTCAGTATCATAAATGAAGCAGTAAGCATGCACTTCTACACATAAAAATACAATGTTAGTTTCTCAGCAAGCACAATTACAATCACCAATGTTATTATTATAACCATTAATGATAGTATTTACGGCATGTAATTTATCACCATTATCACACTTTATCACCATTTTATAACAGCACATAACCCTATTTATTCCTAGTGTTGTTACCATTCTCACTACTTTATTAATTTTAACATCCAGCTGGATCAACCCTGATTGATTTTACATACGTCCCACATATTTTACATTTCTATTGACCTGTAACTATCACTCATAAACCGATTAACGGCTATTCCTAGAGCCAGCTCATGGGAACAGATCACTTCTCTACCTGCAATTCTCAGATCTGATTTTTGGATTTCACATAAACACGGACAAACAGGGACAATACAAACAAACAGACAAACAAATCCTATAGAGCTCTCTAGTTTTTCCTGCAGCGCTGTCACCAGTAATTTACTACAGTTAAGAATATTTCTATGAACAATGTTAGATACTTTTAGAACGGGGATCCCCTCTGCCGGCTGTGACGACCTACTCCAAAGCCTTCTAAGCCTCCTTAATCTACTTCTTCGTGTGCACACTCTATTTCTATTTTAGACTGAGTTTTCAATTTTAAAGGAATTTTACCATTGTCTGCAGACCAAAAATATCTGAAGGCCGGCCTTTTATCTAAACGTTGTCTGCTTTTTATTTCTATTTTTTTTTTTTTTTTTAGATGTTTATCTAAACGCGCTTAAGACGCAAAGAATACGATCACGATCCTTTTAAACACCTATGTTTGAATCACACGATCACGGTGATTCCCTCAGCTCACTTTTGAACTGGTATCACTTCAGCCCACTTTTGAACTGGTATCTCTTCAGCTCACCTGGGCTGGCATCCTAGGGTATCTTTTTCACAGGCCACAGAATACGATCACGATTCTGTTAAAGACCTATCTTTTAATTCACACGATCACGGTGAATCCTTCTGAACTTTGTACTATTATTCGCAGGTGATATTTACTCCTCCACTGCTTTCCACCCGACACTGCTTCCTTGAGTGTCTTCACTCAGCAATTTACATGCCAACCCACAGAAACAGTGTTCTGTCCAAAGTATTTGAGAATAAATCTCAAATTCTTTTATGTCAATTTCAACCAAACCAAGCAGTGCGGGGTCTTTTAATTTAGTTGTTCCAACCCACAGAATCAATAATTCTGTCTAGAAAGTGAGATCCATCCCACGTTTCTCATCAATTTCATCCAACCAAAGCAGTGAGTAATTTAGAATAATCCGACCCCAGAACATCGTTCTGCAAGAGCCGTGAGATCAAAATCCCACTCTCCTTTTGTTAATTTAGGCCAAACCACACACTCTGCGTTCCTCCTGTTATAACGTTTTTTATACCGGTTTATACTTTACCCCTTTCTATTTTATTATCCTATTTTATAAAGCGATTAAATACCAGATCTGGTTTTCTCCACAGCTGTTTTGCCAATCAAAAAATTACTGGGGCTCTCGTTCTCACTTCTAAAATCAATTAAAAGTTTTCTCAGCTGTCATTCACACGTGTGAATTAATCAAACAGAAAACAGTTCCCAGACTCAGGTTTTAGTTTAAACGGAGGCAGCAGCTCACCCACCTTCCCCCCCCCCGGGGCAGACAGGACAACTTGAACAAAACGTTCTTACCTATCTCTCTTTGGCGCCTGTCATCCTGTGTCTGCCGGGGGAAAAAAGCCGAAGAGCCACTGAAAAATTCCTGCCGTTTTGACCACGTTGGAGCGCCAAAATGTTGATGCAAAAATGTTTGCCAGGTTCAAAACATGAGTCAGAGAGACTGTACTTTTATAAAAATAATTATAGGTAATTTATTTACATATTTAGTTAAGCCTTACATCGGACTTACAGGCGCAGCACAGATTGAGATCCTTTTTCATAGAGAGCCCCCATCAGGAGTCTAGAATCCCTAAAAATCTCTCAGAATCTGCCCAACACAGGCGAGACCCACACTTTTATAGTTTGTGGCTTCTGTGACATCAACCTATCACAGTACACGTCTCGAACCATTCTTAGCCAATCACATAACACCAAACACGTGCCTTCCGCATGGACCAGTGATGTAATGCCCTTGACCGCAAACAGAGAACAAAAACAAGGACACATCTGACTCCTCTCACGCTATCTCCTCAGATAAGAGTTTTTTCCTGGCAACCACTTGTTGAGTTTCCACTAAACAAACCCTCAGTACGTGTGGATCCCATCCAGAATTTATCTGCTGATTTCCACACACGAACCTAAGCTCTGAACAGTCACAGAAAGGTCAGCCTGACCTCTTAGTAAAATGAAATTATAGGAATAACATAAAGGATAACATAAAAAGTCCTTCAAGGTCCATAAACTTTGGGACATGAACACAGTTCAAACATTTTTGGCTCTATACACCATGATGGATGAAATGAAACAAACGTTTAGTTTGAAGGTGTTTACATCCAAATCAGGTGAACGGTGTAGGAATTACAACAGTTTGCATATGAGCCTCCCACTTCTTAAGAGACCAAAAGTAACGGGACACTTGGCTTCTCAGCCGTTCCATGGCCAGGTGTGTTAAATTCCCTCGCTGTCCCAGTTACACTGTGCAGATAAAAGGTCCAGAGTTTGGAACCTGTTGCTGTCAACTCTACAGATGAGATCCAAAGAGCTGTCACTAAAGCAAGCCATCATTAGGCTGAAAAAACTAAACAAACCCATCAGAGAGGGATAGCAAAAACTGTTTGGAACATTCCTAAAAAGAAAGAATGCACCGGTGAGCTCGGCAACACCAAAAGACCCGGAAGACCACAGAAAACAACTGTGGTGGATGGGCGACGAATTCTTTCCCTGGTGAAGAAAACACCCTTCACAAAAGTCGGCCAGATCAAGAACACTCTCCAGGAGGTAGGTGTGTGTGTGTGTGTCAAAGTCAACCATCAGGAGAAGACTTCACCAGAGTGAATACAGAGGGTTCACCACAAGATGGAAACCATTGGTGAGCCTCAAAAACAGGAAGACCAGATTAGAGTTTGCCAAACGTCTCTAAAACGGCCTTCACAGTTCAGGGACAACATCCTGTGGACAGATGAGACCAAGATCAACGTGTACCAGAGTGATGGGAGAAGAGTCTGGAGAAGGAAAGGAACTGCTCCTGATCCTATAAGCATACCACCTCAGCAGTGAAACATGGTGGTGGTAGTGTCATGGCGTGGGCAGTATGGCTGCCAATGGAACTGATTCTCTTGTATTGATTGATGATGTGACTGCTGACAAAAGCAGCAGGATGAATTCTGAAGTGTTTCAGGCAATATTATCAGCTCCGATTCAGCCAAATGCTTCAAAACTCATTGGTCTGCGCTTTACAGTGCAGATGGACAATGACCCAAAGCATACTGCAAAAGCAACCAGAGAGTTTTTCAAGGCAAAGATGTGGAATGGTATGCAATGGTCAAGTCAGTCACCTGACCTGAATCTGAGCATGCATTTCACTTGAAGACAAAACTGATGGGAAAATGCCCCATTGTAGTGTTGTATAGAGCCAAAAATGTTAGAGTGGTGTCGATGTCCCAATATTTATGGACCTGAGTGTATCTGGGCTTTCTTCCTGTAGTTGGGCTTAAAAAGCATAAAGGGATTACCCAATAGGGACAAGCCTTAAAGGGCGAAGCCTATACGAAATGGAATAAATAAAAAAAACAATGAAAAAAATCGAATTTCCTTCGTTTGAACATATTGTTCTGATTTCTTTAGGTAACATCAAGGGTTTCATTCAGACTGCTTTATTTTTTATTCCATGTGTTTTGAGGATATATCCTACAATCCTTGACTAGTTTGAGAATATTTGTTGTTTTTTAGTTCTAAAGATGTTATTTCTAGACAATCTACAATAAAAATCTAACCATGAATGAAATATTTGTTTTGTTTCTGGCACAAAATAACAATACAAAACCCAGCAGACTCCTTCAGCATGTGGGCAACAAAATAAATATACGAAAATACAAAAGAAATAATAGATTTTGTAAAATTAGAACGAGTCCATTTAACTTCCAGACACACACTTTTGTTAACATGCAATTTAAACCCACAAAACTGAAAAAGAAAGGAACTCGTTGTTAGCCTCAGAGCTGCTTTTTCTACTTAATGCATGAGTTGAGCCCGAGGCAGACGAGAGGAACACAAAGGAGGCAAATAAGAGTTTTAAAAAAAAAAACCTGACAGAAGTTTTGTTGACGGGAGTTTTTACACGACAAAAGAGTCGAATACTCAGTGGCATTTTCTCCACGCGTCAAAACACACATCCTTTATGCTACTGTGCTGGTTTAGATCATGCAGATAATTGGAGGAAGGTTACATTGTTAGTCTGAGTGGGAAGAAAAAGACAATATGAAATTTAGTCTCATCTGACGAACCCTAACCCCTTTGATTGTGTGTGATCTGAACTAGCAATTGTGTCTCAAAAGAGCTATATG
The DNA here is from genome assembly GCA_006937965.1 of Callopanchax toddi. Taxonomy (NCBI): domain Eukaryota; kingdom Metazoa; phylum Chordata; class Actinopteri; order Cyprinodontiformes; family Nothobranchiidae; genus Callopanchax; species Callopanchax toddi. The sequence continues at coordinate 3,491,697 of SSNR01000004.1, forward strand.
ACAAAAAGAACAATCCAGGCTGCAGAGCTGCAGCAGAGTCACCTCACGTGAACTTGTTTTCTGCACTCAAACAGTTTACAGTCTGACAGGCTGCAGAGCTCCTGAGCTGAATATAAACTGAGCAGATCCACTCATGGATAAGACCATTTCTTTATCAGGGGGGAATCATGGTTTAAAAACAAAATAAATTCAAGTTTTCTGAATTTAGAGTGAACTTTCTGTGAAACGGGTGGTAAAACATTGTTATATTTGGCCTAAACAGCCCTTTTTATGTGATGAGCTAATTTTTTTAAATGGTTAAAGAGTTAAACTGATCCGTCTCCAGGAGAAAATCTCATAGATTCTCACAGTTTTTTTTTTTTTTACAGTGCACGTGTTCTATGCACACTTTGAATATTGATTTGTAACCTGAGCCTGACATATTTTAAAAATTAAATGTAATGGTCTTTAAGGTTTTTTAGAAATGTTTAAAAAGGTTCAACAGTAAAGCAATTGTTCCAAAAGAATGAGAGATTTTAAAATGTTTTTTAAAAGACTTTAAAGGTTTTTTTTAAGGGATAAGTTAAAAATATTGTTTTAAAGGGATTTGTGGCCACTTTTATACATATATACTTCAGTACAGTGTAGTGGAATTTGCTCTCTGCATTTGATCCATCCCTGAGGGAGAAGAGGAGAGACATTTGGAGGTTCAGTATCTTGCCCAAAGATACTTTGACACATTGCTGGGCCAGGGTCTGAACCTGCACTCTTCCACATGAGAGGAAATCTCTCTCTTTCCACTGAGCCACAGTCACCTCTAAATCTGACTCTGGTGGGACTCGAACCCACAACCTTTGAATTTCTTCTCCAGAAGTTATCTAGAAGTCCAATGCGCTATCCATTGCGCCACAGAGCCTGTTAGAGGAGCAAAAATTAGTTAGACTTTTTTTTATTTTACTTTTAATATGTAAGAAAAACATTATAAAGTAGGAAAAAATTCAAATATTAATATTTTCAACAAATAAGAAAACAAATTTTAAGTTTCAAAGTATAAGAGAAAAATAAGTAAAACATTAAAAATGTATAAGTAAGTTATAGGATAAAAGGAAGAGTAAAAAAATCAAAAAATTTTAATGTTAAAAAATAGTAAATATAATCGAATAGCCTCCAACTTTACCACTTAATTAAGGAAATGCCTAAAAGGTTAAAACATCAAATAATAAGCACTGAAGTTTTCTTTGGGGTGTTTGAGCTGATTTTATTGTTGTTCATTTAGCTGATCAGTTCATGTATTCTGTTGGTGTCAAACTAGGAGATTTGGCTGTAGTCAGAAACATTTTTAAGTAAAAGTCACGAAGATATCAATTAAAGACGCTGATTAATTGATAGGATTGTTTATCTCAGATTCTTACTCAGATCAACTTTTGTTGAGAAATGATGGAGTTCTAGTTGTTCTGGTAGAGAACATTTAGTGTGATCTGGTAGCATATTCATTCTGCTCTGTGTTGATAAGAATGTTAAAAGTTACAGCCATCTTTGAATTTGCTGAGTTTAGCTGAGTGGCCTTTCTGAATCCAGCTGACTCTTAAAGTTAAGCAGTTATAGATGAACATCTGACAAAGACTGTCTGAGAATCTCATTAAAATGTGTCATAAGATATTTTTCCCACCACTGATTTATTCACTTTGTCACTTAAAGCAGCTATGTGGAGCTTTTTTCTATGTATCAAAGTTTTCTACATGTTTTAAATGATAGTTCAGTTCTAAACTGTGGGTAGAGTTCCACAACATCTGTTATCCTTCTGAAGACCCTCCTTCCTCCTATAGACCCATTTGAATTCTCTCTGACTGGTGAACTTTTTCAGCCAATAGAATTCAAGTTTCCACATTGTTGGCTGTCAGTCAACGTGCATGCACAAGTTGGGGGCCGCTCGCTCCCAGGACGCTCCGTGTCTCTCTGTTTACAATCTCAGTCATGGAGGGGCCAGAGCTCATTTCTATACTCAAAAGTTATCCATTCCCCGGCTACTGAGGAATTTGTTTTTATTTTGAAATATTTCTCCACACAGAATGGCAAGGCTTGCCAAGGATACACGTTTATTTGGGTCGAGCATGCATTCTGGAGCGAGACTGTTTCCTAATTTCTGGGTTCTGCAGCTTCAGTGCAGCAGTCTCCATTCAAGACCTACGTTTCATAATCACAGTGACAGACAGGTCTGAGACCCTCGTACAGTGTGAGAACATGATTTGTGGGCTGTGAATGATTGAACCCTGCAATGTAATCGTAGTTTGAGCAGGAGCTCAGAGCTGCAACGCACAGTTTATGCCCTGCTGAGAGACCGCGTGACACGCCGTGTGCGACCGCAAGCGCGTGTATAGGTGGTGCTATAGAACGCGGGAGGTTGGGAGAATAGATGTTTAGAGAGGGGCCATGGTATGTTGGATTCAAAAACTACTCTCTAGCTGAAATCCTCCACAGATCTGCTTTAATTCATGGACTTTTAATTTAAAAAGCTGCTTTTTTTACCCTTGTAAATTCCCTGCAGGTAACAGGAGGGTGATGGCAGGACCCAACATTCCCCAGCTGACCTGAAACACATCAGACTTCTTCTAGAAAACAACAGCAAACATTTCCTCCAGAGCCTCAGTCTATTTAGTCTGCTAAATCCAGGCTAAGTGGCTGAGAAATGAAAGGATTAATAAAGGAATGACAGAAAGATTACATCACTGGAGATGTTAATTCAATCACTACAAACCAAAATGACTCATCCTGTCATCTGATACAGAATCCCAGATGATCCAGTGTGTGTGTGCGTGTGTGTGTGTGCGTGCGTGCGTGCGTGTGTGTGTGTGTGTGTGTGTGTGTGTGTGTGTGTGTGTGTGTGTGTCACCTGTCAGACTGTCTACCTCCACTTCTCAGATTATTTAATTTAAATGGTTCCAATCGTTTTCCACTAAGCTGTAGAACCAACAAGCTGAATCATCCAGGATCAGGCGGAGCTTCACACTCTCCGATCACGAGGGATTTGTTAATCTGCTTTAGGGTCAAAATCAACCATTAAAAGGTAAAAACAAATATGTTAAAAGAATGAGGTGCAGAAATCCATGGAAGAGGGGAAAAAAGGCTTATCTGGGATTATTAGATATTAAGAAAGATCTATGACATGCTCCTGGAGGATTAAACATTTCACGATTAAGCCGTGACTCTATCTACATAATTAATATTAGTTATTTTTCTAATCTGTTGGTAATTAATAGATAATGTTTTTAGCTGTAGTCACTGAGGCTGAATGTTAGATCTTTTAAACACAAGTTGATGAAGTTTTAACTCCCGTCTGTAACCTGCTCAAATAAAAACTTTCTTAAATGGAAATTTTTGTAATTTATAAACTGAATAGATCCACATCCTAAATGCATTGTTGCTGTTCTTGTGTTTATATGAACATGTCTACGCAATCCACATAAACACTATTTCATAAACCTTCACATCTCATCACACAGGGTTTAACTGAATTCCAGAGTTTCTGTATCTGAAACAGCAGCAGCACCTGGACACTTCCTGCAGGACAACACAGTCTCACTCCGAACTCGTCGGAAACAAACGCTTGGTCACTCGCCTTCTGCGTACAGTACCGACGCTATAAGTGCCCTTTTTCGTCCCATTTGTACGAAACGGTGTCTCCGTTGATTCTAATGCAAATCCCCCTGCAGCGTTTTTGTGACGAGATGGGATGTTCGCTGACGCTGTGCTGAACACGCACATTTGCCCATCGTTTGGATAACTTTTTGTGTTTTTTGTGAGACATTTTTAGAGCCACGTTTAATCATGGATGTTTGTAGCCCACTTTTGCGGCAGTTTATGCTTACATTTATATAAACTGGACTTCTGAACGGGACTAAAACGAGTTTATACCGTCATCTATTAGGATCGATTAATTTACAGTACATTTAGCACCACCTTTGATATATATATACACATGGGCATGCTTTATTTAACTGCTCGAGACAACCGTTTTGATTTATTTGTCACTATTAAGCCGTGTTTATTACTTTTTTGCTCTGTTACGCCAAACATAACAAACTACGTTTCCCACAATGCTCGGCAGCGGAAAGAGAGCCGGGTCCGAGACGCTTTTGTTTACTTCACGAGTCTCGTCATGTTTCTGATTGTTCTGTGACCCACTCGTAGTGGGGCTGTGAAAGTGTTGCATCAAAATTGTTTATTTTTATTTTCAAGTCACTAAAATGGAACAATTCGTCATGACAGCGACAGAAGAGCGACGTCCTCCATTTATCAAGGTAAACTGAACACCTTCAGTTTTTTTTTTCTTTTGGGAATGCAACAGGCCTAGCCATAGAGCTTAAAACACCTCTATTTATGTTTTCAGTCAGCTGACGGCCGCTGACAGCTTTGTTTTCATATAGGAAACGTGTACAACTTCGATATTAGCAGACTTTTAGCCTAGCACAGCATAGCATCATTATTTACTTTTCAACAAAATCAACCATCACACGGATATCAGTGTGCTTCTGTTAACTAATTATGTGTTTTGTTAACGTTTTTAGATTCATCCTTGTCGCCCTGTGCTTGCATATTTGCCTCGTTTAAAATAATATTAATTTCCAAAGTAGAAAATAGCCTACGTGCGTATGACGTCAGACGTCATTACAGCAACATTCCCCTCCCTCTTTCAAAAAGGGAAGTGAATATATGGTAATGATAAATATATGATAAAAATAGTATAATCAGCTAATTCAGATATGATTTATTGATGGGGGATGTTTACACATTAGTTACTGACAAAATAGCAAAAACCTTTCAGGAGCTCACACTAAAGTGTAGCCTATTAAATGTCTTTCAGGACATTTTCCAAATGTATTGGTCAAAAAACGTCTATAATACAAATTTTAAATGAATTATTTAAAATATGCATGACTTAAATTGACTATATTTGGTACATTTGAAAAATTATTAGCTAACCTGCTATTATAGTCTTCAATATATCCTAAATAAGAAAAAAAATGAATGAAATGGCATGTAATATTGCACACCTGGCTGGCACACGGACCAGTGGTGGTGAGGTCAGTCTGATCATCTGTTTGGTCAAAGCAGCAGGGAAGAGAAAATCAGTGTAACAATATCCATGTGAGGCTCCTGAGGAAATCACTTTCTATTTCTGAGGTTGATTAATCGTTTGTATCAAGTTTGAATAAAGTAATGTAACAAACGTTGTGCCAGAGGAAATACTTGTGGTGTAAGGACCTAACTGTGGATTGTATAATACTGCATTGTATTAAAAATGATGATAGCAGCTTCCCTTCTGTTGCAGGACGTTAAAGCCAGGCATGCTGACACTAAGGTTC
>SSNR01000004.1:3497777-3508632 GCA_006937965.1 Callopanchax toddi
TGTTTAGGGACCTTCACAAGGACTGGACTGAGGCTGGAGTCAGTGCATCAAGAGCCACCACACACAGACGGATCCTGGACATGGGCTTCAAATGTCATCTTCCTCTTGTCAAGCCACTCCTGAACAACAAACAACGTCAACAACAGTGTTCCAAAGTCCTCTTTTCTGATGAGAGACAATTTAGCATCTCATTTGGAAACCAAGTTCCCAGAGTCTGGAGGAAGAATGGAGAGGGACACAATCCCAGATGCTTGAGGTCCAGTGTGAAGTTTCCACGGTCTGTAATGATTTGGGGAGTCATGTCATCTGCTGCTGGTGGTCCACAGTGCTTTATTAAGTCCAGAGTCAACGCAGCCTTCTACCAGAACATTTTGGTGCTCTTCATCCTCCCTTCTGCAGACCAGCTCTATAGAGATGCTGACTTCATTTTCCAGCAGGACTTGGCACCTGCTCACACTGCCAAAAGTACCAGTGACCATGGATTACTGAGCTCTGATTGGCCAGCAGACTGACCTGACCTGAACCCCACAGAGAATCTATGGGTCATTGTAAAGACAACGATGAGACAAAAGAGTGAACAGGGCAGAACAGCTGAAGGCTGCTATTCAAGCATCCTGGTCCTCCAGAACACCTCAGCAGTGCCACAGGCTGACAGCATCATGACACGCCGCTTTGAGGCAGGAATTCAAGCAGAGGGGGGCTCAACCAATTACTGAGTACATATGCATGATTATACTTTTCAGTGGTCCAATATTTCTCTAGTCATTGTTTTTTTTATTTCATATAATTTTCTCAGATTTTGAATTTGAGGTTTTCATGAGCTGTAAGCCATAATCATCAAAATTATAACAAATAAAGGCTTGAAATATCAATAACTCAATTTCCATGCAAGTGAGAAAGGTGCTATGAAACTCATGTTGTTTTGATGCAGTATACACACAGAACAACATAGGTCAAGTTCGAGTCCTGTGCCCATTTTCATAGACAAAAAAGAGTCTTTTCTCAGCTTCAATGATTCTTCTTAATCATTACTAGTCTATTGTTTAGTAGACTCATATAGACTGGTATTTTTCATTATAGGCCAAGGAGGAAATGTAATTTGTGTTAGCATGTGTGTGTGTGTTTGACTGTTTGCAAGATTATTCAAAAACTACAGCACAAATTTTAATGAAAGGACCCAACAAAGAACTGATTAGATTATGGGAGTAACTGGATAAAGAAGGACTCTAACAATTGTCTTATATCAGTTGAACAGTTGACACTTTTTGCCCCAAATAATGACATAGTATGAGGAAAAACTCAAAACTAATGAATGTCTTTAAGTTTCTTTGAGAAGTTGCGAATAATTGTGTAAAACTCACTGGGGTTGATATATGAGCTCCACTGAATAATTGTTCTTCCCAAATATCTGTTTTTCAGGGAAATAACAAAGTCAAATCCGATGGGCCCCAAGCACTACATGGTAAATTCAACATAAGCAATGTCTGGATAGATTTAAAGTGGTGAAAAATCAAACACATAATTCTAACCTTTTATCTTTTTTCCTTATAGTGGCAAACCGTGGGATGATACCTGGAAGCCAGCTGAACATTATTTGAGTGGATTGTGACCAAAGGTGGACAGTAACTAAGTAAATGTACCAAAACCCTCATGCTGTGTTAGTTTCATGTTAACCATGTTGGTGTTCCCAGTCAACAATTACTGCTCCATCTTGACTATTCATAAAAAGTGCAATTATACATACATTAACACATTTCCTTGTGTTAGATTGTTTTATCAACTTGTTTGTCATTTATTGCCTTCAAGCCTCATTGATCTAAGCTGATCACCTTGAATTCGAGTTGTAAAAAACATTTCTTGATTTATCTTGTGATAAAAATAATCAGGTGAAACTAAGTTTGCTGTTTATCACAAAGTTCTTTAGGTGAAAGTGATCAAACACAATAGCTTTGATACCACAATTTGAATTGAAATACTTCAGTATATTTTGAAGCACGTAGTCCAGTACTTTAAGTTAAGTTATATTTTTACAGAGCTACTTTACTTGTATTGGAGTAATATTTGACAGTGTGGATCTGTACATTCACTAAAGTACTGACGTTGAATACTTTGACCAACACTGATTGTGACAAACTTTTTCAAAAATAAATAAAGTAAATGTGAGCGATGTGTGGGCCTTTTTTCTTTGTTATAAGGTGTAACTTAAGGAATGCATAATAATGATTTCATTGAAATAATTTAAAACTGATCTATATGGCTGTTAAATTGTGGTTTATAGCTTGCTCCACTAAGATTTACTGGCTAAGAAAAACACATGTTAAAATAACAATCACATTAGTCAGTGAGCATTTAGACTGTATTTACATTGGACTGATGATAAATGCAAAGCTCTGTACACACACATACACACAAAACAGGCTTGCTTTAGGACAAATATAAAAGGCAGGTGAGATGGTTTTCTTCCAGGTCTTCAGATGTTCAGATCCAACCTGTGATTCACTTTCAGGATCAGATGGTCCCTTACACCCTGCAAACAATACAGCAGAAACTGGTTTGGACCCTAATAAATTCAGTTTTATGTAAATTCAGACTCAGCAGCAGCAAAAAATATGGTAGGCTATATAATGTATCCAAAACGGGCATCTCAACTAGATGATTACCCATTTTAACACCAAAACTCTTGAATGATAATGGTAAGTTAGATTTTACAGATACTACTCACTTTGCATTACTTATGGTCTCATAAGTACTTTAGCCATAAAGCTTTAAAGCAGCTGATATATGTAAATAGCAAGGTAAGGTAGCTAAGTCATTAAATAAAATGTAACTTAACTAGTGAACCTTGGCATTAACAACATGAAAGGCGTGTTTAGCAGTCTCAATAGCTTTATGGCACATACCTTCAAGATCAAAAGAATGTGTCATTTCTCACTGGTAGCATCGATGCATAATGGTTCTTTAGTGTGTTTTAGATCACTTTTACATGGTTGAATTCAACTCCACAGCAGTTTAACCATACTTTTACTGCCACTTATACATTTTGACATGTAGAAAAGGCAAAGCTGAGCTCCAGCACAACATATCAGAAATGTCTTTACATACAGTAGTTGCACTGTATTTCTATTGCATCTTTACACAGTGCGATATGACAATAACATATTTAAGCAGCACAAATATTTTCCTTTAGATAAAACTGAAAATTACATGGAAAACTGTTTTGTAGTTTTTCAGCCAGTCTATAGGGGGCACTGTTTGAGGCTGAATAATATAGGAATAGCACAACAAGGGCTCTTTAAAGACCTTCCTGAGGGGCCACTCCTACCAAGGTTTGCTTAACATTTCAGACTCACACAGAGCTCAACTCAACTAAATTTCAGATCTGTAGCCCTCTGCATAGCCAAACCACGACCAAAAAGAGTAATCACTTGACCTTTTGACCTATAAAATTTGAAGGGCTTTAGCTCTGGCCGTGGGTAATCTACAGACATGGGACCAACATCTATGGACAGCCCTTCCAGAGCACTATCATATATGTCTAAATGACATATGTCATACTTTGATTTCATAAAAATGCTCAAAAAACAGCTTCAGCCAGCAGACATCTGAAAAAAATGAATCTGAAGGCAAGAAAATTTGGCTGCAGAAAAATGTGAACTCCTGAACCAATGCTCTTAGAGGCTTGGTTGAGGGCTCTATGGAAAGGTCTCGCTGAGCTGAGCATGACGGTCTAAAACTTATGTTTCTATGATCTTCCATTGCTGGACTAGAGGGCGCCAAAAACCTATTTTTTGCACCCTGTTAAGCACCATAACTCCGCCCCTGAAAGTCGTACAGGGATGATACACACATCAATAGAAAGGTCTCACTAAGATGTATAACATATTTGAGCCTCCTGTAGATGGCACTCTTACTTAGCTATGAACTAAAATTTCAGGGTTTTGCAGTATAGTCAGAAAAAAATACATAAGTGCCCTGAAAATGTGCCCCTTTGCTGAGACAAATAATGGCCTTGCTCCCTCTGTCCAAAAAATAACTCAGGAGATATAGCCCAAGTATTTCTCAAAATTTTTAACACATTGACCCTATTTTAAGGGAGTTTCTGTGAGGCCACACCCACCAAAATTTACACCACATAGCAGACTCACACAGTGCTCCACTCTACCAAATTTCAGCCCCCTAACTTTTTGTTTGGCCGTATAATCTTTAAAAAGACATTTGTTCAAAATTCTCTATTGAATAACATATATAAAAACACAAAATGGACTCTTTATAGGCCTTCCTGAGGGGCCACGCCCAACAAAGTTTACATGACATACCAGACTCACACAGAGCTCAACTCAGCCAAATTTCAGATCTGTAGCCCTCTGCATAGCCAAACCACAGCTAAAAAGAGTAATCACTTGACCTTTTGACCTATACAATTTGAAGGGCTTTAGCTCTGGCCCTGGGTAATCTACAGACATGGGACCAACATCTATGGACAGCCCTTCCAGAGCACTATCAAATTTTGTCTGAATGACACATGTCATACTTTGATTTCATGAAAATGCCCAAAAAATCAACTTCAGCCCACAGACGTCTAAAAACCGTCAAGTCTGAGGGAAAGAAAATTTGGGTCCAGGAAAAATTGAACTTCTGAACCAATGGTCATAGAGGCTTGGTTGAGGGCTCTATGAAAAGGTCTCTCTGAGCTGAGCACGACGGTCTAAAACTTGTGTCTCTACGATCTTCCATTGCTGGACTAGAGGGCGCCAAAAACCTATTTTTTGCACACTGTTAAGCACCATAACTCCGCCCCTGAAAGTCATACAGGGATGATACACACATCAATAGAAAGGTCTTACTAAGATATATAGCATATGTGAGCCTCCTGTAGGTGGCGCTCTTACTTAGCTATGAACTAAAATTTCAGGGTTTTGCAGTGTAGTCAGAAAAAAACACATAAGTGCCCTGAAAATGTGCCCCTTTGCTGAGACAAATAATGTCCTTGCTCCCTCTGTCAAAAAAATAACTCAGGAGATATAGCTCGAGTTTTTCTCAAGATTTTTAACACATTGACCCCATTTTAAGGGAGTTTCTGTGAGGCCACACCCACCAAAATTTACACCACATAGCAGACTCACACAGTGCTCCACTTCACCAAATTTCAGCCCCCTAGTTTTTTGTTTGACCGTATAATCTTAAAAAAGACATTTGTTCAAATTCTCCATTGAATAACATATATAAAACACAAAATGGACTCTTTATAGGCCTTCCTGAGGGGCGACACCCAACAAAGCTTACATGACATACCAGACTCACACAGAGCTCAACTCAGCCAAATTTCATCTCACTAGGTTTTTGTTTGGCCGTTTAATCATAAAAAAGACAGTAGAGCAAAATCCTCCATTGAATGATATGGGCTCTTTAAAGGCCTTCTGAGCACCTAAATCTAATTGTTGAAATGTCTCCTCAGCCTTCACTGCTTTCTACTGGAGCGGTTCATCACTCATTCAAAGAAATCAGCTGTGTTCAAGCAGGGAGAGATGGGAAAAATCAGGAATCATGAGCTAAAAACACTCTGGAGCTAGCATAACAGCTAGCCACATTGGGTTAGCCTAACCCTCGTGAGATACGTGACTTTGTGAGACTTCAGGGCATCGGACCAGAGACTCAGAAGTTACAAACGTGGTATTCTGGATCCAAGCAGCAGATGGGGCTGAGGGACTTTTCATGAACCCTGTAAAGAGTCATATTAGCACAGACTGGATCAAGGACAAGATTTTAAAATATGAAAAAGTTACAGAGTGTGCCTTTAAAAAAGACACTTGTACAAAATCCTCCATCATTAAGTAATACAGACAAAACACAAAGTGGGCTCTTAAAAGGCCTCAGGGGATGGGGATAGAGACACGCCCACCAAGGTTTACACATACCAAGCACACAGAGGTCAACTCAACCAAATTTCAGCCCCCTAGTTTTATGAATGTCTGAACAATCTAAACATGACACTTGAAAACAGGCAGTGAATAGGACGACAAACCTCCATTTTGTTGTAGGGCAAAAACAGAACCTAACTCTGTTATGAGCTGTCAACGCCCATTTGTAAATTGAGCCAGTAAATAATTCTAAGCCAAATGTCATTGTTCATAAATTTAGCCAGAAAATATTTTTCACTTTGAGTGTGGATTCATCTCAGCTCCCTCTGGAAGTACCACAGGGTTCTTCAGGCAGCCTTTTCAGTGTTAGTTTTTCTTCTGCCAGAGCACACTTCCACCCAGCCACCTTCCAATCAAGGGACTTTCCCCGTATTTGACAGTTTTTACACTGGGAGCTCTGCCCCTCCAACTTGTAGCTCATACATTTAACATACTTGTGTAATAGTCTTTCCAAAAGGCCCTACACACTCCCCCTGATAAAATTCTAAATTTCCACAATGCTAAATTGGAAACGAAAAAGCACACAAGTAAAAAAATATAAGAATGTTTATTTATAACAGAACATCTTATTTTACAGGCATTGTGTTAAATAAAGCACAAGTTCATTTCAAATGTACTGTTCAAAATAATATTAGTTTGCTTAAAAGGTTAAGTAAAATGTAAAATTCTTACAGAATTATGAGAAGAAGAACCATAGTTTTAGATCAACATGCTCAGAGAAGACAAGAAGAGAGGGGTGAGTGAAAGAAGTGGCTCAAGGCTGACAATTCACTGTGATAACTGTTCATGGTGAAAAGCAAAAAGGCAGTCACAACACTAAGCTAAGCTCCTAAGCTTAGGACCCTGCGCTGTTAGGAAAAAACAATAATACTGACTGTTCCTGATATTAACTTCTTGCACTGTTGTCTATGTTGTACCTCCTGTATAATGGCAAAACGGCACCAAATCCCACTTTAAAGCAGTGTAAGCCTGGCAACATGGTATCAGACAAAACCTTAATAACACACAACAGGACTTCTAAGATGTTAACCAGGATTATTAGCTCAATTAAGATGCTCTAGGTCATTAATTAGTTCATATTTTTTCAAATAATAATGCTGCTTGTTATTCTGATACTTTGATTTGAGTGAGACCATGGCAGGGTGAGAAGGAGAAAAAAAGAAAAGGGATCTTTCAACCTAATTTTTCTTTCCTGCACAAAATGTGTACCAGGGTATAAAATTTAAAAGTGATCTGCCAATTTATTTTCTAGTAATGGCGTCCACACATGTAGGATCTGCGTGTGGACCCTGGTAATATTTTGTTGCCATTTATAGCACAGATGAATGCCTTTTACAATATATAGAACGATTTTAGAAAACATAGGCTGATTTTAACTAAATATTATAAGATATTGTAAGGCTGGTGAGGTTTTGATGACCTAATGTCATCAGACATGTCTGAATCACTGTCAGAGTAATCTGAAAAGCCTGTGTGGTCACTGAGGATGTCGTCGGTCTGAGGTCTCTGTGTTCTGCCGTTTCTTCAGAAGCAGGCTGGGATGACCTCTCAACACCTCATCATGTAGGCCCCACAGTGAATCTTCAGTACCTGGCAGAAAAACACATTATTAACCCTGTCATCAGTAATATTCACATTAGGCTTTAGAACATACTTTGAAGAGTACCATTTGAAACTTCAGCAAAAAGCTCCTCCAGGGAGTCCACGCGACGTAGAGCGTACTTCCAGTGATGGTTCATCGCTGCCATGAGAATCTTCTTCTCCTCTTGCAGTCTTTTAACTGCCACGACAACGTCAAAGGCTCTTCTCTTTGTCCTGAGATCTACAGAGCCTGCATTCAATTTAATATACAAATTAAAATTATGACCAAAACATTTGGATTAAAATGCGTTTGTGCAATAAAACTCTTAGGGCTCAAACACACTGCACGTGTCACAGCAAGCTATACAACATGCTCCTTGAGAAAAAGATTGCCAACAGTTTTGTAAAGGAGGTTTAAGCCCTAATATGGTACAATATGTGCAAATCACTGGAAAATATGGTTACCCGTTTGCTTGACTGACTAGCAAACATGTCTGACATGAATTCCTTTTTATATAAATATTATAAAATTCCAGTATACTAAATGTGTTTTTAGCTGTAAACACTGATTTCAAACAGTATAAATTGTAGTGTAATAAATGAAGGGTACAAGTGAAATATGATGATTATGGCTTACAGCTCATGAAAACCTCAAATTCAAAATCTGAGAAAATTACATGAAATTAAAAAAACAATGACTAGAGAAATATTGGACCACTGAAAAGTATAATCATGCATATGTACTCAGTAATTGGTTGAGCCCCCCTCTGCTTGAATTCCTGCCTCAAAGCGGCGTGTCATGATGCTGTCAGCCTGTGGCACTGCTGAGGTGTTCTGGAGGACCAGGATGCTTGAATAGCAGCCTTCAGCTGTTCTGCCCTGTTCACTCTTTTGTCTCATCGTTGTCTTTACAATGACCCATAGATTCTCTGTGGGGTTCAGGTCAGGTCAGTCTGCTGGCCAATCAGAGCTCAGTAATCCATGGTCACTGGTACTTTTGGCAGTGTGAGCAGGTGCCAAGTCCTGCTGGAAAATGAAGTCAGCATCTCTATAGAGCTGGTCTGCAGAAGGGAGAATGAAGAGCACCAAAATGTTCTGGTAGAAGGCTGCGTTGACTCTGGACTTAATAAAGCACTGTGGACCACCAGCAGCAGATGACATGGCTCCCCAAATCATTACAGACCGTGGAAACTTCACACTGGACCTCAAGCATCTGGGATTGTGTCCCTCTCCATTCTTCCTCCAGACTCTGGGAACTTGGTTTCCAAATGAGATGCTAAATTGTCTCTCATCAGAAAAGAGGACTTTGGAACACTGTTGTTGACGTTGTTTGTTGTTCAGGAGTGGCTTGACAAGAGGAAGATGACATTTGAAGCCCATGTCCAGGATCCGTCTGTGTGTGGTGGCTCTTGATGCACTGACTCCAGCCTCAGTCCAGTCCTTGTGAAGGTCCCTAAACACTTTTTGAGTTTCCTTTTTTCTGACAGTTCTCACCTGGGTTTAAAATTGTTGTGCTTTGATACAGCACTTTGAGAACATCCAACCTCTTTTGCAATGACCTTTTTAGACTTTCCCTCCTCATGGAGGGTGTCAAGGATGGCTATCTGTACAACGGTCAGGTCAGCGGTCTTCTCCATGATTGTGATTCCTACTGAACCAGACTGAGACACCATTTAAAGGCTCACAAACCCTTTGTGGGTGTTTTGGATCCATTAGCTGATTAGAGTGTGACACTTTGAGGCTAACATATATTAGCCTTTTCACTGTTTTACAATTTTCTGAGATTTTGGGGGTTTCATAAGCTGTAGCCATAATAATCAAAATTATAACAAGTAAAGGCTTGAAATATCTAATTTATTAGTTTCACCATTTAAGTTGAATATCTGAAATAAATGAACTTTTGCACAATTTTCCAACTTTCACCTGTAGATATAATCATTTTTACAGCTGATTATTTGAAATACGTACCCCTTTGAAATTCTTGCCATGGCCAGACTGTGTCTTTAGACGGTATGGACATCCAGTGCTTGGAACCATTCGTCAACCACCAACGTCAGGATTCGTCTCTCCTCTCTGAATTTGCAGTGACCTCTGGCTTGACCTTTACTGCCATGGTGTCTTTATCCAGACGTTGTATCAAGAGCTCGCTCTTGTGGGTCTACAAGTAAAAACAGACATTTAATTCCACATCTACAAATTCTTCATAGAAAACAATATAATGCTCTTATTACTTTTAAACATCTGTGAGACAGGAAGCCAGCCACCGTAGAAGTCTTTTGCTGATTGAAGTGCATGAACATTAGTGTCAGCATGCCTGGCTTTAACGTCCTGCAACAGAAGGGACGCTGCTATGATCATTTTTAATACAATGAAGTATTATACAATCCACAGTTAGGTCCTTACACCACAAGTATTTCCTCTGGCACAACGTTTGTTACATTACTTTATTCAAACTTGACACAAACGATTAATCAACCTCAGAAATAGAAAGTGATTTCCTCAGGAGCCTCACATGGATATTGTTACACTGATTTTCTCTCCCCTGCTGCTTTGACCAAACAGATGATCAGACTGACCTCACCACCACTGGTCCGTGTGCCAGCCAGGTGTGCAATATTACATGCCATTTCATTCATTTTTTTTCTTATTTAGGATATATTGAAGACTATAATAGCAGGTTAGCTAATAATTTTTCAAATGTACCAAATATAGTCAATTTAAGTCATGCATATTTTAAATAATTCATTTAAAATTTGTATTATAGACGTTTTTTGACCAATACATTTGGAAAATGTCCTGAAAGACATTTAATAGGCTACACTTTAGTGTGAGCTCCTGAAAGGTTTTTGCTATTTTGTCAGTAACTAATGTGTAAACATCCCCCATCAATAAATCATATCTGAATTAGCTGATTATACTATTTTTATCATATATTTATCATTACCATATATTCACTTCCCTTTTTGAAAGAGGGAGGGGAATGTTGCTGTAATGACGTCTGACGTCATACGCACGTAGGCTATTTTCTACTTTGGAAATTAATATTATTTTAAACGAGGCAAATATGCAAGCACAGGGCGACAAGGATGA
Organism: Callopanchax toddi; assembly: GCA_006937965.1. Classification (NCBI taxonomy): domain Eukaryota; kingdom Metazoa; phylum Chordata; class Actinopteri; order Cyprinodontiformes; family Nothobranchiidae; genus Callopanchax; species Callopanchax toddi. The sequence goes on from SSNR01000004.1 coordinate 3,508,367, forward strand.
ATCCAAAAACGTTAACAAAACACATAATTAGTTAACAGAAGCACACTGATATCCGTGTGATGGTTGATTTTGTTGAAAAGTAAATAATGATGCTATGCTGTGCTAGGCTAAAAGTCTGCTAATATCGAAGTTGTACACGTTTCCTATATGAAAACAAAGCTGTCAGCGGCCGTCAGCTGACTGAAAACATAAATAGAGGTGTTTTAAGCTCTATGGCTGAGCCTGTTGCATTCCCAAAAGAAAAAAAAACTGAAGGTGTTCAGTTT
>SSNR01000004.1:3511418-3588677 GCA_006937965.1 Callopanchax toddi
AAGGTATATACTGACACATTGGCCACACTGTTTTCTTTGCCTTTAACTTGACATTTGCAACTTTTCCTTAGAGGTAAAAAAAAAAAAAAAAGCAGTCAGCACAGGATAAATGCATGTTGAGGTTCAGATAACTGCACTCTCCTTTATGTGCAGCTGCAGTTTCCATGAACACCAGGCATAAAATACAGGATGATGAAAACCAAGAGTGGCTGGAGAAATGACGGCTTACAGGTGTGCTGGAGTTTCTATTGATGGTGAATAATTGTCAGAAACTTCTTTGAAACATTAACATCGATTGGCACCATTTTCAGTGGAATTCAAGACGTATTTCTTGAAGCAACACTCAGTGACGTGAACAGATTCTATATCAGACCCTTTTTGTGTAAAAACAGCTGAAGGTCCTTGAGCATCAAGGTAAGGAGTAAAGTCTGAATGGTGAGGGGATTTAAAACTCCCGCTGAAGGACACAACAGCAGAAACCACCACAGTGAGGGACGTCCAGTCTTTACTTTAAGAGGCTGAAACTAAAACAATTTGTGAAGGAATTTTACACTGATTCATGTTTTCTAGAACATTGTACCCAATAGTACAATCTGCACAATATATCAACACTTTATCATCATCATGGTCTAATTATGTAGTACTGTTATCACATACAGACATGTTGGATTACAGGTGCATCTAAAAAATTTGGAATATTGTGAAAAAGTTAAATATTTTTCATCCTTATGTAACCGGTTCTCATCTGCGTTGTGCTGGTTTTAGGAAATGGAATGCCGTGACGCAGTGGCAGATTTTTCCATTTATTCCTGACGGAAACAAATAAAAATAAAACACACCACGTTTTACTGCCCGCTCCAACTCTACACAAGACAAAAGTACACAAAACCCATAAATTAACTCAAATGTTCACACTATATGATCAATAACCATCCAATAGAAACAATGGTGACAAAAATAAATGTAACAAATCTATAAATGAACAGGATGGTTAAAGATTAAAATTTAACAGCAACAGGCATACCTCTCCCAGTAGGCAAAGTTACAAAAAAAGGGGAGGGCTCAAAGTGCACAGACAGTTTAAAACCAAAACCAACAAAGACGAACAGAAGGGAGGGGCTCACAGTCTTAAAGTAACAGGTATATAAAAATAGACTTTCATTAACACTCAATACTTTTTGTGTAATTATATCAAAGGGACAATTATAACCCGGTTACACTTAATTTCAGAAAGTGAAACCCATATTTTACAGTTAATTAAAATGAAATATTTCAAGCCTTTATTTCTTGTAAATTGAACCAAATTGATTCACGATGCTCCCCAGCATAGCCTAACAGCATAACTTATTCTTAGCAAGGGGGCGGAAGTGCAGATATTAAAACAAGCCACTTGGATACCGGACCGGCCCAAAGTTACCATAGGTCCACTGGGGAAATGTATTCCCAGTAGCCAGTCCAGCCTGATCCACCATCCACACCCAGGGCAAGTGCCGTCGTCATGAACAGCTCGCGGACCTCAGTCCAGGGGGAGGGGGTGTGCTTGAGAGCGCGGACTGCAGAGTGCACCGGAGCCAGGGGCTCATGCCGGTCGATCCAGACAAGCCTCCTTCCCCGGGACACTGGTCCACACACAGCAGCACCTTGGCCCGCTGTGCTTGACATGCAGCACTATTTCTGCACCCCTGCTGCATCTCCTTTCTCGAGGCTTCCCAAAAATTCTAAATTCCGCTTTTGTGCCATTTGTGGTAAATACATCTTTGAGGTTCCCCCGCGACCCTCTGTGGAGGCTTAAGCGATTTCAGAAGATGGATGGATGGACATCTTTGAGGTCACCAGCAGGGGGTGCTGCAGCCCCCCCCCCCCCCCCCCCCCCCAGCACAATTTCCCATGGTAATGATGACAGAAGACACTCAGGTCCTACAGAAAACACCAGCGCTGCGCCGCGTAGTGCCCGAGCCGTGATTTTGAATAGAAACCATTGTAGTCAATTAGTTGTCCCACGAGGAGCGCCATGTCGTGTCCCAGGTGCATTTGTCCGCGCCACGGTGCTAATATGTGACAGTTCAATTTCTGAGCTGATGCAGAAATTGCAACAATACACTGAACAAGTACAAGAAACATAAACAACCACCAGAACATGGACGAGGAGCGTCTTATTGTGGAATATTTTGAGCTTTTAGAAACAGACTATTCCAATAAAAAGCTTACTTACACATTGTTGAAAAATTAAAGGTAATCCCACAAAACGGGACGGTAGTTTTGACCAAATACAGACCAAAAGATGCGCTTCATGCGTTCAACGGTGCTCTGCGGAGCGGTGCTAACTTCTCCTGTGGGACCCGGGCTTCAGCCTTCAGATCAATCAAATCTTTGATCTAAATCTGTAAATGTATTTTGTTGTGGCATGGTCACTGCTGGACAGACTTTTGTGTGGTTGTATGGGGCTAAGAGCAAAGTGTTTTGTGTCAATTAATGTATGAGACCCAATAAGGGAAATAGTGTCCATGTTGGGAACTTATCATATTGACCTGAATATAAGACAGGGCTTTTTTTTTTCATTGAAAATAATGTGAAAATGTGGGGTTGTCTTATAATCGGGGTAGTCCTATATTCGGGTCAGTACGGTATTTCTTTTGGATACTTTATCAGCAAAACGACTGCAGACTGCTGTTCTGACATTTGTGAAGTGAGACATAACTCCATACTGGATATCATTCTATTTTTCCTACTTGATTATGAACTTAGCTGGACGGTACTTGTGCCACTGAAATGACAAGACGCTAACTGTTTAGAAATCAGAGAAAAGACCCCAAAAAAATCCCTTCAAGTAAATAAATCCTCATTTGTACTACCTGCCTTCCACCACAGCATCTCCATTCAGGTCAGAAGCACGAGTGAATAACTCTGCTAAATTAATCTTGTCTCTCCAATAAGTGGCTGACTCACTCAATTCCTGCTCTGCCGCTTTGACAAAGTGCAGAGGGACAACTAACGAACCAGATGCCATTGTTTTCACCTGAAAGGACATGCAAAGAAGAGGAGGGAAAATAAGTGGAGATACTGCTGGGTTCATTTGTTCACACAGATAACAGATTTTCTTCCTGCTCCACTAATCACATCAAGTCTGCTTTTTGTCTCAATCATATGTGGACTGTAAAGTGCACAGAGAGCGATACTGCTGCTGCAAAACCATCGCAAATTAAAAGCTTTTGGCTCTTGGAGCAATGAGATGCCTCTGCTCCGGGTGTCACAGCGTTTTCTGTGCTGCCAATTTAATAACCATATTTGGAGAGAATTAAAATGCAGATGAGTACGATAACGGAAACATGCCAAGATAGTTTGAGATTGAAGAAGATGAAAAATGATCCACAAAAATGTGACCGTTCAATAAACGATGCTGGACTTTTCACTCTTGTTGGCTGTCGCATAATTTAAATCAACTTTGGAAACCTAAATTTAGGAGGACAAAACATTTTATTTGACGCTTTCCAATAAACTATTTCCTCTTCTATATTTTCATTGATGATATGGATGCTTGTTTATTTATAATCAGGGGTGCACATACGTAGTGTGCATGCGTACCAGTTTATTTGCATCCTGGTGTTACACTACCGTCTATATGCCTTTCGCCCTACTGTTCCTCACCACCCAACCAGCAACGTGCACGTGCTCATTCATGTGAATGTTGTGAGAGGGGCTGATGATGCAAAATGGGAGCCTCGACATATAGTCAGACTTCCCCGGGGCTACAAATGATGTAGTTTACCACCACCAGAATCTAAAAACCTAATCCATTATTGTTTTTACCACAAGCTCGTGCCTGATGCACTCTGCTCGTACCGCAGGGGAACTACCACCACCACGGCAGCTTGACAACTTGTTTTGATAAAACCACACTAAGTCATGGAGCACAAAGCGCTTTACACCAGTCAGTCATTCACATGCTGATGGCAGTGAGCTACGTTGTGGCCACAGAAGCGAAGTGAACCATAAGCTAATGCTACTGGACCCTCTGACCACCACCAGTAGCAACACATTTTCTTAGCAGGTGAGAATAAAGCAGCAGGTGAGATGTTCTCCTTAAAGTAACACTTTCTCCTGTATCAAACCAAATGTGGTTATGCAGGAAGCAGATGGATGATGATCAGAACTAGAATTTTAATAGAAAAGCAGAACAAAGCAAAATCCAAACCATGAAGGGTTCCTTATCAGACGATGCCCTGATTCAAGGGTTTTATTCCCAGAAATCTTATGATCAATGATGAATAAAGTCTCACTCTCGTGGTGATTTGAAGCTTCATTAACATGGAACAGTATGGATATTTATTCCAAATATCTTTTTAGAACATCTACCCATTTTCTGTAGCTGCTTCATCCTCCATGGAGGGTTGTGGGGGGAGCTGGTGCCTATCTCTGGTGGTGGGGGGTGGGGGACACCCTGGATGGGTTGCCAGTTCATCACAGGGCCACACAGAGACAAACAATCAGCTATACACCTAAGGACAATTTACTAGCCCAATCAGCCTCACAGCCATGTTTTTGGTCTGTGGGAGGAAGCTTGAGTACCTGGAGAGAACCCACGCATGCATGGGGAGAACATGCAAACTCCATGCAGAGAGGCTGCAGAGCTGGGATGTGAACCCATGATCTCCTTGCTGCGAGGCAACAGTGCCAACCAACTGCGCCACCATGCAGCCCCTTTTTAGAACATGACATCAAAATGTTTAGTTAAACAGAAAAAGAGCAATTAACAAACTTAAAGAATTTAAAATAAGTGCATCAATAGGATATTTTATGTGAATTCTATTTATTTTAAATAATAAAGAACAATGCTGCTGTATGGCAGTGATGTAACAAGCAACATGTTCACCAGAGAAACAATGATGCATTTTATTTCTGAGTTTCAACTAATAAAGTTGACTCTCTTTGCCATCAAACAGCTTTGCTACATAAATCATTTTTGCAACTAAATTTGAGCATTTTTACCTTAAATAAAATGTTTTTTCATGAAAACTCTAGGACTGTTTTACAAAAAAGCTGTGGAGCAAAACAGAACAAAACGTTAAAGTTTGATGACTCCACATCAGGTCTGAGGAAAACAAAAAAAACACCTCATTGAGTTAAAAGTGTTTACATCTTCAGTTCCATGTAAACCTTTTCCAAAGATAAAGGGAAACTCTAAAGAAATATGAAGAAATAACTGGAGAATGCAAACTTTAACAAATTTAAAGGAGCGCTGAAGAAAAAAACAAACAAACAAAGGACTATAGCTACAGGGAGGGGTGATTAATGAGTGACCACAGGTGTGCTGATTACTAGAACAAATACAGGTGCTTATTGAGGGGTTGAGAATATGAACTATCAAGGACATCTAGTGGCAATGAATCAAAATTTTTAAAAACAAATTGAATCTTTTTAAAAAAAATTGCTACAACCAAATTCTGACAAAATACTAAGCAAAAGATCCAAAAAATAAAGGTTATCAGAAAAAAAACATTTACAAAATAAAGAAAATATTGGTTGAGTTTTATATCTTTGCTGTTGTTTACACACCCTGCCGTGTTGTTGATGTTTTCCACTAAATCAAATCAGACAAGAAACCAAATCCTTGTATCCATTAGAGCCGTGACACCAAGGGCAAACAAACGGCTATCCATCTTAGAAGTAAGAGTTCTTCGACGATAGATGAAGCTGGGACAACCCACCGAGCTCAATTCACCCTGAGAGTTACAGATTCCAAATGACCACCCGACCAAACACACTTATCTCTCATGACATATGGTTTCAAATATTAGAAAGAGATGGACTGTCTGGATTTATTGTCAGAGAGCGTTAGTGGGGGAATACAAATGTGCTCCAAGAAATATCATCCTAAAGGACCTCCAAGCTGCTTCTCAGGGTCAATCGAAGGACTCTAAAACACACAGGAAACAGGAAGTGCTGAACAAAGCCTGGAACATTCAGTTTGTAATTACAAAATCATCCCTAACAGAAGAAATATGGCTAAACGGACACTTCAGTGTGTTCCACTCTAGTTTTGCAACGCAGTAACAGTTGAGTTAGGAGCTTGAGTGGTTGTGTTTAGAGGCCTGGAGGCAACATTTGCATAAATACTAAGTTTACAAGAAGGTGCCATTATTTTTATTTTTATTAAATATTTTGTACATAAAGGTTTAGAGCAAATCTGAACGTAGAAGACTGATGATGCAGCTTGACCACCTGCGTTTTAGACAAAACAATCCTGTGCTTTGGATTCCTCCCTGCTCTGAGCTGCAGACGTCTTCAAGAAACTCATGACTTCTATTTTTAATAAAACTAATTTCTCTTTCTTTACAGACTTTGATGACAAATGAATATCAACAATTGTTTATCTCAGGTGTTTTTAATCAGGATTCATTGCGTTGAAAGTAATGGTTAAATCATAATAATTGATTATTGTTTAAATGCATTATCTTGTTTCTCTTATAGAAGAAGTTACAGTATTGATTATTTTAAACATCTTTATTATAACTTGTGTTTTACATTCATAGCGGTATATTAATCACTTTAATGTTGATGATTTAGATCTTAAACAATGATCATATTTGAAATGCATTATTTTACATCTTAAATACATCAAATGACTCTAATTGATGATTTAATCATGTTTTATTATTGGTCATGTTTCATATTAATAATGGACTTTAATGAGCTTAAACCCTGATTCTAAGTGAAAGACATTTTCCTTTTGAGTTTCATAGAGAGAGTGTAACGCTTTCTAATTTTCCTGGCTGTTCATTGGTTAATCGTATTTTCTATAAAAACGTATGCTTCCAAATTGTCTCCAGTCTCTGCCAACATGCCTACTGAAAACCTTCTGTCTGGAATAAAGCCAGATTCTAGACCCAGATCAAGTTTGTGGTCCACAGGACGACCTTCACTCTGAGAGCACATGTCTCAGAAGGAAAGAAATGAACTGCTGTAGATTGAGATTGAGATCTTAGTTCATTTGATGCTCATTTTTCTTCTAACAGCCAGAACTTCTAATTTGATCCAGAGAAGAACCATACGTATTTTTGAATCCATCTCCAGTTTATCAGAACTGCCAGATAAACATCAGCCAGCAAAGTCGAGGTGATCACTCTACCTGCCAGACGATCTGGGATCAGCTGTGTGAGGTCCAGTGTGACAAGAACACTGAACCCCTTCAGTCAACCTCCGTGTCCTGGGTGTCCCTCTCTGGACTCGTTGAACCCAACTGTCTCCTAGCTGTCTGAATCCACTCAGAAGTCACTGCCTGGTACAGAACAACCTTCGACTAAACCTGGTGTCCGATTGCTTTTCAAAATAGATCAATTATCAGTACTCAAGTCAACTCAGCCAGGTTAATTTTATAATTATTCAAGTATTATTTATCTTTAACTCAGACCAGACTTGCAAGCTAACATCTAGCCTGAGAGAGGTCTCATAGTGGATTGCTGCAGGTAAACAACTCCAATCTTACTAATATCAGTGGTTCATGTGGACCGATCATTTTATAGACTTTGACATTACCATTCAATTCACAACAAATGGTTTCCTGTTAGTAGTTCCCCAGGCTGTACCAGAGACAAGGGTTGCTGTTTTTGCTGCTAAATTATAGAATCACTATGTGATGCAAAACTGAAGGTGAAGAATCGAAAAAAAAAACTTCATTATCCATTTAAACTGTCAGCTACATAAGCCTAAGCTAAAAAATTATACAGTAAATACATCATCTGGTTCCTGGTTTTCATGAAAAAGTTCTATAGCTTGTCAAGCTAATGTAGTGTAAGGGGATTTCTGCAATCTTAAAACCACTTCAATCTATAAAATAAAATATGCAAATGCTATTTATTAAACCTTCACCTTTCTCTAAACGTTGCAGTGCATTGTTATTCTAACCGAAACTACATTTCATTTAAATACCCCAAGCTGCACAGAAAATGCTACAAATGACTTCTTCACTATATAATCACATGACCATAGAATTCTATCTAAACTGCTGCATGAACTTAAAAGGTTTGTAAATTATTATTGACCTGAATCAAAATAAGAATTTTAGGATTGAAGTTTCTCAGTAATCGCGTCACTCGGACTAGCCGTTAGCTAGTTATTCGCTCTAAACTGATTTTATTCAAAGGGGTTTAACATCATTTAAAATATTAAATATTTAAAACCTTTCCACAGAAACCCACTGAAAATACCCAGAAATATGACTTTAAACATAAATAATGTAGTTTTTTTTTTTTTACAGCTAAGACTTTTTTCTTCATGCTTGTTTTTTAACAAAGAGAAGTTATGGGACTCACATTTTTGGTGCTTTAAATGGCCTGAAATAAATCTGTTTTAGTTTTTTCCCATTTCAAAACAAGTATTAACTTCTTGTATTATGTCATGTTTTGTAAAGTAGTTACACTTAATAAACTGTCAATAAAATATTAAAATTATCTAACAAAGTATAATGTTTCATAAATTGAGTCATTAAAATTGCTAGATCATTAATATCGTATTTACTCTATAGGTTGTTTTGGGGTTGCCAGGGAATCAACTGTTATTTATAATTTGACAGAGGCAAAATATAGTTTTATAAAAAATCAGTTTATTTCTATAATTTCCTAACTATTTTACAAAATAAAACAAACAAAACGTTAATAAACATTTATCAAGATGATTAGAGATGTTTATAAAAGGGTCTAGTTTAATTTAGATGGATCTATTTAACGGCTTCCCTTAAATCTTTGTATTATAGTATAACGTAGAGAGTTTCATTCATCCTTAATTGTAAAATGATTTATTTTCCACACTTCTAGTGTCCTGTGGGTGGGTTTGGCGTTTAGTCTTGATTCATTTGATTTGTGACAGAAACTCCACTTTCATTTGGTGAAGAATAAGCTTAAAAGATTTTTTCTTTTTTGTTATTGGGGAAAAAAACACCGTTCCAGGCAAAGAGACTTGAAAAAACAACTTGTTTCAGACAAACCTCCTGCTTCAAATCGATGTTTGTTTTTCCTTCTCTGGTCGTATCGCTCACGCCCATTTACAGCTTGGTTCTGTGTCCATCAGACATGAGTTGAAATCAAGACGTGGATCTTGTGGTTTAGAACTTGAGGTACACTATGAAGTCTCTGATGAATTCTTCTTTTTATTATTGTGCAAATTTAGCAACTCGTGTCACTGATTTCTCCTCCAGAAGTTACCTGTCATCATCAGTTGAAAATATGCTGAAGCGCTCTATTAGCTCATCTTTCCTGTCAGAATACATTTCTGTTTCTCCAAACGGAGTCCATACAAGGATCCGTCTACTAAAGATGAGATGAATTGTTCATAGCCTTTCCACACAACTCCACTTTAAATAATCTGAACGATTGCTGTAATATTTTGAACATTTGTATTCGCGTCATGCTGGCTAGTCATGAAACATTCATGTCTTCTACAAGACCAGCAGTCATTAGACACACATTTATCTTATAAACCTCCAGTCCCCGTCCGACATGATAGACTTTTACTGAATGAACTAAACAGAATATTTATTTTGCAGCTTCAGCCCAACACACTAGCATGAGAGACGTCTCTGCTGTTGTCAGGCGGGCCGGTTGGCATTCGGTCCTCGCTGCTCACTCACGGCTCTGAATGGCATTCTGATAAGAGTTTTCAGCTGACCTGCATTACCATATTTCTTGCAGGGTGTTCTGAAGGACTGCATTACTCTTTTGGATGTTTTGCCTGCCCTCCAGGCAGTTTCGCTGTTATCTGGATCCAACCAGACTCATGCAGGAGAGCTATAAATGAGCACTGAGAAATATGATAGCACACGTGTGCCCATACACTACCCTTACTGTCATAAATAAAACATTAAAACCTGTCACAGCCTGTGAAGAATGTCTTGTATGTTTGCGTCAATTACTCACCTTATTTCTGTTGGTGTTTTATGATGAGCTGGGACTTTATGTGACAATGACACAGCCTGACTCTTTAATAAGATGCTGAATAAGAGACTTTTTTTCCTCTCTATACTCTCTCCATGAGGTGTTTCCCCTCTGCTCCGTGCTCCCCTTCAGGAGATAAACAGCTTACCTTTGGCATGACCCATTCTACTTTAATAAGCCTTAAGTACTCAGCTGTCCCACTTTTCAAATCCATTAATTTGATAAGTGAGTGGGATCTCTCACTTAGCAATCATTCTGGACAATTAAACACATATCTAGAGAATGGGGTCTATCTGGAGGGCTTTTTATTTCCAATTATGTGGAACCGTTTGACTCAGTATCTAATGCTCTGTTGGAACGAGCTATTGTTGGCTGACAGCGTTGCTGATACGTCGACGTGGTATTAACAGAAGAATGGGGCCGTCTTGAGGGATTTTCAGTGCCAATTATCAGAAACTGCCTGACTCGTATCTGATCCTGCAGTGGAATTAACCCCAGTTGTCAGAGAGCGATCACCAATGCATTTAGGCTTTGTCTTAATTTAAGAAACTGGCCTTAAAACTAAAGTTATCATCCAGATCTGAGACCTTAGAGCAGCTAATGACTCTTTAAGAACAAAAGGAACATCCAACTGATCTACATGAGCTTCATCTGGAGTTTTTAGGTTCTTGTTGCTGCCATTAAAACCGATTTGGTGTTATGTTTCTGTAAGTAACTGAGGGCAGAGTCAAAGAGAAATAGTCAAGTCCATATACCAAACAAGCATGACCTTACACAGCATTGCACATAATGTACTGACGGTTACCAAGGTAACATTTCCTTTTCTAGGTGTTGTGGCCTTGATTAAATTCATTTTATTAGGATAACAGCAGGAAATGAGCAGAGTTAGTGTTATAATGACATTGATGAATTATTTTTTTCTTTCCCAGCCCTATAGCCAAGTACTTTTCCCCCTCAGATCATTTACAATGTGCTTCTATGAAAAGGTTATGAACAATTAATATCAGATCTCAGTTTGGAGACCAAATCAGAATCTGTTCCAGGAAAAGCCAAGACCAAAGTGGATACCTGGTGTTTTTAAACGACTCAAAAATATTACTGCGGTTCATCCATCCTTTAGTTTTCCATTCCTTTGTCCAAAGTTGTGTCACGAAGGATCCAGAAACGAAACCCTGACACCCTTCTCTCCAGCCTCCAGGGGATCCCAAGGAGTTTCCAGACCAGAGATATAACCCCCACTGAATTCAGAGTCTGCCCTGGTGTCTCCTTCAAGTGAGACTTGACTAGAAATTTCAGGCAACCAGGAGGCCTCCTAATCAGATGCCCCAACCTTATCTCTGAAGCTCAGCACGGCCACCCTACAGACGAAGCTCTTTTCAGCCTTTTTTATCCTGGATCTCGTTCCTTTGGTTATGATTTAGATCTCATGGTGAGGTGAGGGTTGGAACATAGATGGACCGGTAAATTTAGAGCTCTGGCTTTCAGCTCAGCTTCTTCTTTACCATAACAGACTGGAGCAGAGTCATCAGCACTTAATGGATTCATCGGTCCCGCTCTTGCTCCATCCTACCGGTACTCCAAAGTACTTAAAAGCACACTATGTAGCTTTTTCATATTTTTAAATCTTTTTCTTGAGGCAGTATGTGCTAATATGACCCTTTACAGGGTGAATAGAATAGAATAGAAAAGCCCTTTATTGTCCCTCAGTGGGGACATTCAGGTGCACCAGCAGCAAGTTACAGGCAAGTTGAGGAAAACAGATTCACACAAGAACAAAAAGATATATGTAAAATAGAAAACTAAAAGCAAAAAAAGTCATGGCACAAAAAAAATGTAATAATGCTAGCATAGATACTAGTAAAACAATGTGCAATCATCAAAAGTCATTAGCAGATAAAGTGCAGAACTATCAAACTGAATAGGGTTATTGTTATGAGGGATGTGCAATATGTTTGTGCATAAAAACTGTGCAAAAACAGCAGAATGTAAACACTTTAGTCATGTTCAGATAAAATCACAGAACTATCAAACTGAATAGGGAAATGAAAAGTCACTCAGCCCCATCTGCTGCTTGTGTCCAGAATACCACGTTTGCTACTTCTGAGTCTCCGGTCCAGTGCCCTGAAGTCTCACAAAGTCTCATATCTTGTGAGGGTTAGGCTAGCCCAATGTGGCTAGCTGTTATGCTAGCACTGGAGTGTTTTTAGCTCATGATTCCTGATTTTTTAAAAATCTCTCCCTGCTTGAACACAGCTGATTTCTTTGAAGGAGTGACGAACCGCTCCAGTAGAAACAATGAAGGCTGAGGAGACATTTCAACAGGTAGATTTAGGTGTTTCTGAGCAAAGACAATGCTAACGTTTTTATGATAGTGATTTAAAATGGACACTAGGGGGTGCTAAAAACAAGCCAAATTGCATAGTGTGCCTTTAAATTCCCAGCAAAGGAGTGAAGACTCATTCCCAACCCAGAGGGACATTCCACCTCTTCCCTGGTCTGGAACCATGGTTTCAGGTAACGGTTTTTGAGTATAAAGTTTTTACATTGCTGACAGTTTTTAAATGGTTATTCTTGAAGAAAGGTCAAAACTACAGGAAGTTCTACAACTACCTGACACAACCACCAACTATCTATCAATTAAAAGATTGGGCGTTTATTTAAATAAAGAAATAAATGTACTTAACCCACATCAGGAGCAGAGAGTCATCCTGGCTGACCTGAGTTCAGATCTACTCCTGATGCGCTCCTCTACTCATCCAAACATGAAAAACGAAGAACAGCGAGTCAATTGAACAGCTGAAGAAACACAAGCAGCTGAGCCATCACTCAAACGTCAGCGCCTTCTGACAGCATCCAGCTCTCATATAATAGTGATGAATGTTTCCTCTGCGCCGACACGGAGTTTCAAGTCGACGCAATGTGGAAGAAAAGGCCGATGACTTATTATTGGACTTATTTCTTTGATATTTCTGAGTGTGTTTCATGTGGAGCAAGTGTAAGCACAGCTCTGTGAACAAATACAAGTCCTCCAGGCATGTCCCTGACTGGTTCTGATTAGACGCTTGTTCTGTGAGCTTTAGTCACTCTGTGATTCAGATTGCTTGTCAAAGAACGAACGGCGTGTTGTGACGACATCGAGCTCCTGGAGGAGGAACATTTTAACGACTCGGTTCTATCAGCATGGGGGGAAAAAACTGTTATTCAGGTTTTAGTACCAATCAAAGCAGGAACAATGCATGTATCGCTTTAAAGCTGGTTTCACTTTAAAAGTGGATCCAGAACAACCCGCCTTGTTTTGGCAGGCGAGATTAGACCATGATTCACTTCATGGAATCAATTTCACAGCGTATTAGGGCAGCATCTCCTGCATGATCTACCTGAATGTCATTCTGGGGAATGATTTGTCTCGCTGTGAGTGCACACACACACACACACACACACACACACACACACACACTGCATACTGTACCTGCACTGCTCAGTTTATCGTATTTGCCCTCGGAAAGTCTTTATTAGCGTGAAAGGCTCGCTCTGCGTCTCCTGGGAGCAGCGTTGATGCAGATGACAGCAGCAGTTTCTGTTCACACTCCGTACTGTTGACAGACGTGAAAATAGTGCAGCTCTGTCAGGAAGCGCCGCCGAACTTGAGCCGCCGCGGATATAAATATTTTAGATGACAACATGCGAGGCTGCTTTCTTATTCCTAAAGTTATCTGAGAGAGTGACCGACTTGTTTTGAAGATGGCTGTTGTTTTGACAGATTTGGAGATGACAGTGACTGCTTCCTGTCTGTGTGCACGTCAACGCTGTGTTTACCACCTGCACTGTGAACACACATACACGCGCACTGCACGGTTAAAGTGAGTACACAGAATCAGGACTTAGATTTTTAAATTCAGAACAGGCAGATATTTGCATTCGAGCAACATGATTTGATATTTTCTCCTCCTTTACAGTCGTGACTCAGTTAAAGTGATTGTTTGATTCTTATTTTTGTCAAACTAAGAGGGCAGAATTGTTGACTGAGTTTAATTAAAATGTGGTCAGCCTGCACACATTCCAGCAGAACATTCATCTACAGTATGACCAGACAGGGACTTCAGTCAGAATGTGTTGTCTTTGTTCAAGTTGAAGATTTCAACCCAATTAAAAGGCCACACATTCTTCAGAGGAATCAAATCACCTGCCACCTTTCATGAAAGAGTTTTAAACTGTTGTGATGGAGCGTCCGCTGTTTTAGACAAAACTTTAAAACATTCGCCAGTATTTTGAGAATCCTGTGTTATCACTCAGAGAGAGATGGCTTTAGCTACTACTGCATGAGGCTTCTGCCTCATTTTTGACAGAATTACAGCCATTTATGGATTTACTCCAAAAAAATAACCAGGTGTGGACGTTGATTATAGTCAAGAAATGCATTCAGTGGTTCATGGGTTATTCTGCTAAAACAGACTTGACCCAGTAAATGAAAAACTTAATCAGCAAAGTGTCTGTTGGCAGTGACTCCCGGCTACAATGACACCAAATGTTGAGTTGTTTATTCTAAAGTCAGTTGGCTCTGGTAGACATCGTGAATGGGGTTAGCTCTGTACAGGTACATTTATAAAAATAAAGTTTTATTATCTGGATCATCCAGTGGTTTGTGAGGTTTTGTTAGGAGACAGATGGGGGGTCGGCTCTAATAGTGAATTATTAACTTTTAAACTTGTAAAGAGGACACTGGCTTCACGCACTGTAAGTTTTATTCTGTTCAATTTAGATCAAGGAGACTTGATTTGCATGAGCTTTTTTTTCCCGGTTATGTGTTTTAGGCAAAAGTTCACAATTTTTTTTTACTTCTCATTGTCAATGTCTAAGCACAGGGATGCACATAAGCAGTGCACAAGTGCACATTAGCACCAAAAATAATGCTGTGTACTAATTTGCTTTGCCACTAAGCTCCTTTGCATACTGGAGTTACGTCTGTCAAACATCAACGCCTGGTACTCGAGTACCTCATTGAAAACATGTTGTGCCCCTGTCTATGAGATACTACACTGTAAAAAAAAAAAAGTAATTTTTACCGTAAAAAACTAGCAGCTGTGGTTGCCAGAAAAATTCAGTAAAAAATCCTGTGAACCATAAACTTACTGAACAAACCGTGTTTACCACAGTAATACAGATGAAAAGGCTCTGTCTCCTTTGGCTTTTCATCTGTATTATTTCATCTAATTATGATTTGTTCAGTAAATTTTTTTTTACATGTGCACAGTATTTTTTTACGGAATTATTCTGGCAACCACAGCTGCCAGTTTTTTACTGTAAAAATTGCATTTTTTTTTTTTACAGTGTACTAATGCAAAACAGCTAGAAGTATACATTTAACACCAAACTAAAGCTTGGGTCTCCGGAGCTTAAAGAGCAAGTTGCAGGTTAAAGGCTCCCTTAAATAAATGTTTAGAGAAATATAATAGAAACTTTTTCTGAATAAAAATTTACACAAATATAAAACTTATTTAGAGTTTTGGGGTCATTTTTGTGAAAAATGTCAGTTTCCCCCCCAAAACCGGGAGTGACGTCGCTGCAGGAGGGGAGTGGCCTTCTTATCTCGAGATAAAAATATTGATTTTGATGCAGACTGTGGCACAGATACATCTTTAAATGTTTACAATTACTTAATAAATAAAGTTGGTCATTAGCAGAGGGCATGATGGAGAAAATACATTTTCAGTCTGGCCCAGAACACCTTGGGGTCTACGGAGGAGCTGTGAGCGAGGACCGAGGAGTCTGAAGCTCTGGAATTAATACCGACTGAGTTCAAGTCATTTTAGGTTTTATAGGTTCAACTGGCCTTAAACTGGGATGACTAACAGTCAGTCAGTTGTAGATGTAGATCAAATAAATAAAAAATCTGAAATTTTCAATAAAAATCCATCCTGTTGAGATGTTTTGCTTACAAGAACACACACACACACACACACACACACACACACACACACATTTTACCCTTTTAGTGATGATTTATTCTTAAAACACCTAGAATAATCAGAATAAAACAAATCTAAACTCACTGCTTTTAGGCTGCATTAGGAAGAAGCTGTCTAACTAAATACATATTGATTTAGAAATGTGTTTTTTCCACAACAACCAATGAGAGTTTGACTACAGCATCCAAACACCAGTAGCTGAAAACACGTGGCGTTTTTAAGAGCTGTGAATTAAAACCCACATTGACACTGACAGATCACTTTAACAATCTTGTTTTGTAATCCTGGAAGTAGAACTTGAATTTTTGGGAGAAAATACCAAAAAAAAGTTCGACATTGCTCTTCGGTGTTCAGGGAATGAGAGCCAAACCCGAACATGGTGAAGAGGACGAGGCAGAGGAGAGGCGTGAGGCCGTCCCGGGCAGGTGGCAGAGCCGCTGCAGAGACGCAGCGAAGCGGATAATGTCCTGCTTAGATTACCTCCGGGGCCTGATTAAAGTGGAGCGTCCTCATCTGGATCAGCTCCAAGACGGTTCTGCAGGGATCAGCATCTCCCACTGTCTCACATGACGGGTCTCATCTGTCCCGACGCGCGGAGCCTCAAAAACATCTCTATGCACAATAAAATTAAATGTCACATATCCATTTAGGTCCACAATAAGACAAAGTGCACCCTGCTGCGTCAAGTGGCTCCTATTGAGTTCTGTTTGAGCCTCGCTGCTCCTGAATCCTAAACCTTCAAAATTCAGACCTTATGGGCTTTAATTTTTAATCAAATAAAACCATATCAGATGACAAAACTTTTACTATTTCCAATTTCTAATGTACACAAACAAGAGAACTAAAGCACTCATGTGAAGAAAACCATAAAGGATGATGTAAATGGTTTTAATATGCTGGTAATCTAAACAAAATTGGAGAAAATATGGAAAATAATCAAATTTACCCTGCAGGAGTTTCTTTCCCTGCACAAAAAGCAGATTTAAAGTGATTGTGTGAAGCAGGAAAACCGTATGTTTGCAGCTGAGGTGAAGAAGTGTCAGACTCAGTTGCTTCCTTTGACTCTTATGATGCATCCATCCACAACAAAGAAGACCAGACTGAACTATATGTGCAGCAGGATGCTGCAAACAGAACTGTAGCATGCTCAGGAAGTGGACTCTATTTCTACACTTTAAACCCACTAAAGAATTCTAATGGGAGCCAGGAAACAAGGATTCATTGTGACCTTATGTTACAAGCTGAAAAACCCAAGGTTTCCACTC
Source organism: Callopanchax toddi (assembly GCA_006937965.1). NCBI lineage: Eukaryota > Metazoa > Chordata > Actinopteri > Cyprinodontiformes > Nothobranchiidae > Callopanchax > Callopanchax toddi. Next base: position 3,528,576 of record SSNR01000004.1, read on the forward strand.
AAACTGTGCAATTTAGGCTCCAAAGGATCACAAAAACATTGTAAAAAAATAAAAATAAAAAACTAAACTGTTCAAAATAGTTTGTGATATTCTGTTTCACGAGCAAGCTCTTATTTTGTAAATCCTTCCCAGTGATTCACATGTCTGCCCCCCTTGAGGATAAACTCATGTCCATCTTGAGGTCAATGCATATAAAGATGACAGAATGAGGGCAAAACACATTGGCAGTATATGATGAACATCAAAATATAAACCTCTATAACTTATAGTTACGACATCCCCACATGTTCTGTGGTGAAACATCCAGTGATTTTTTTTCCATTCCATTCTACAAATAAAATAAAAAGTCACACATTCCATCATTTAGTTGAGCTTCTGCAACGTCACATCTACTTGCATCCAGAGTTGGATTCACTTTTCTTCCAAGAAGAAAAAAAGAGATGATGGGAAAGTCAGAAGATCTTCTCCAGCAAATCCCAAACATTTGCCCGTGTCCTCAGGGAAGAAAGATTTCACTGATGGAATAACCCGGTCCTTCATTATACTCAGGTAATCAGCTGATTTCATAACGTTACTGAACCTCAACCTGGCAAAATGCAGCAAACAAGGATCATAGCCCCGCCCCCACAGGCTTGTACGGTAAGCGCTAGGCATGATGGGATCTCTTCTTTTCTACCACATCTCTTCCACAGAGATGACTCCTCACTATTCATCCTGTTTCAACTGGTTCTTAACCCAGTGGTTAACTATTTAACCCTTCTGAAACAGACTGGCAGCATTTCCTCCAAACCAGGACGCATCTTCTGACATGATTGTTGGGCAAACGAGAAGCTCCTCGCTGGAGTTAAATCACTTGTTGCTAGCTGGAACATCCATACAGTAATTATCCAATGAGAAGCTCTTATTTGTTTAGTTAAATCCAGGTGGCGATTGGCTTGTTCTCTGGACAGACAGAGTATTTCCAAGCTCCTGAATAAAAGATTTAAAGAAACTGTACACCAGATGTCTGCTTGGACGCCCTGTCTCCTGTACGGACTGATTAACGTGACTCAGTCCAGGAGCAGATGGAGGGTTCTGGGTGCTTTCAACCCTCTGATTGTTTTTGTCTTTGATGGATTTTTTATTCCAAATAAAGTTGCATGTTTTTAATGGTGGGCTAGGCTATATTGACTATGATCAAAGTAATTTTGGTCACGTAATTGATACTCTCATTAGTTTTAATCAACACTAAACAGCTCAACTCTGCCACCTGCTGACGTAAATCAGTGTCTTCAGTCTAAAACGGGCTGTTCTCCAACTCGGTGATTAATTAAGTTCATCATCATTTCAGTAATGACCAGAATTAAGGGGATTGTGATTTTTTTTTTTTTTTTTTTACTGTAAATCATGTATATTCAAGCAGCTTTAGCTGCTAATGATGATCACTGGCATCAACTTTTATGCTCTAAATCATCAATGTGTGGATTAAATCAGCTCACCCTAACTTGACAAAAAAATGATTTGGTGAAATGATTTTCTTCCTTTCTCCTTTGAAATAATTGACTGATTTTGACACCTTTAAATCCCATGTCACTGAGTCAACGTGCCAGAATCTCGTTTCATAGATCAACCCACTACTACCTTAACTGGAGGTTGAAGCTGTGCACTAGAGGCAGCCCTCCACACCGTCCTGCTTCTGTCAGAAACAATAATAATAACTGACCCTTTATTGTCCCTTTCTGGAAATGATTTCTCTGAATTTGAGCCATCTCTGAGGAGCAGAGGGCTGGCATTTAGGTGATGTTTGGGAAAGCATCTCATAGTTTCAAATGTTTTGTGAAAAGGCCTAGAAAGTCCACATCCACACCTTGTCTTGTGGTCAAAGCTAGTTTTTAGGACTGATCCTCCTGAGCCATGGGATGAAAAGTTGTTGGAGTTCTTAGAGCTGGAAAGTAAAAAAGATCAAGAACAGACTCAGAAGCCAAGCGTTGGTTCGTTTTAATCAGGAGTTGGGGTTTTTTTTGCAGGTCCGCCCCTTTGCACTCTGAACCTCTGAGAGAGAAAAGAAGGAGAACCATCGCTGCCACTACAGACAGCTGTAAAGAAAACAAAATGGCTTCGATTGAGAGCAGATCCGACGGCTGCATGATGTTTTCTTTTGAGCAAACTATGCATAATATATGTGATAATGTTTTGCACATTACCACAGAAATATACTTATTTTTAGCAGAATCCTTTCTTTGGAAAAAAGCTCCTTCCCTCTCATTTGGGTTTCCATCATGACTGATTTTCTTCTAATGAACAGTCCAAGTGTTGACAGCTAAACAAAGCTCTATTTTTGTGTCTTTAGATTTAAATATTGGAAGGAACCAAAAGGTGTGTGTGTGTGTTGCAGAGGAACGCAGAGATGGGGAATCAGCTCGGAGACACTTGGCACTGCAGTCGTTAGACAACGTAAACATAATTAACTAATCATGCTGGCTGACATGATACAAATACAGATGGAACCAGCCTGCCAGGGCGAGTCTGAAATACTCAGACAGATGAGCTGCAACACTTAGAGATGCTGCTGCACACTCAATCCCAAAACTAATTGGGTCAGCCACTTCTCAAAGAGGCAATTTCCAAAGCAATTACAGTTTCCAGTTAGCTCATGAGCAACTGATAACCTGGTGAAATGTCCAAAGAATCTGCTCTGAAATGGAAGTTCGCTATGACTCTATGATCGCTAATCAATTCCAGGATCACAGGTAAAGCCACGAATGCACAGATATTACAATTCCCGATCCTGGAATGAACCGTGTTACGCAAGAAAGCGTCCAGTCCCATGATCCGATCCCATTATCACCAAAGAAACATTCAGCGCCGGCCGATGATCAAACGCTGGATTTGAGCCTGTGAAGTTTCACCGGCTGACACCAAATCTAAAGCGGCTGAAAATGGAGCGACTGATGCTGAAGGTGAATGAAAAGACTCACGTGTTTACTTCTAGTTAAAAGAGGAGAAACAGCAGACACAGATGGGGTAACGTCACAAGGAGTAAGACATTATGCTAAAACAGGAGTCCGGTCATTTCAGGTCTCAATCATAATATTACTATTACAAGTTTTATTTAAAGGTCCCATATTCTGCACTTTCTATCCACTCTGAATCATTTCTTTTAAAGTTGTGCATTGGTCGAATTGACCATGACTTTAAGTGCAGCTGTTGTTCTTCCACCTCTCTTCCAACCCCCTAAAGCTAAACCAAACTTTAGCTAAACCAAACTTTCAAATGGGCGGGGCAGTTGGAGCTGAGCTACTCTAAGCCCTGGTGTCAATGAAACTGCGCTCAGTGTTTACTGTAGTTAACAAAAACACTAAATTACAAACTATTCAGTAAGATTCTATAGAATGCCATAAAATCATCATACAAAATGAAAATAATGAGCTGAAAGAGAAACATAAAAACACATTTACAAAAAGGCCTTGCACATTCAAGCTAGTATGTGAGAATAATAAAAAAAACATCCAACAAAAACCTGAAACAGGACCTAAGAGATGCATCATCCATCAGCTGTATGACATGTTTTCAGCTAACAGCTCTTTGAGAATCATCTTATTGAAATTTGCCCCGCTGAGAGACAAATAAAGAATATTCTAGTCTATTGTTTTATTCCTGTTGGCGCTAAAAGACGATTAAATGTGTCAAACTCTTAACTCTGATACAATTCATAGATTCAACCAAAAACATGGGATAAAAAGTTTGGTAGAAAAGCTGTAAGTTAGCAAATTAGTAGCTAGTGAGCTAGCATCTAGTAAGTTATAGCAAACATTTACATTTAAAATAAGATTTAAGTTGTCTGTATGTGTTGATTGAGTTTAGAAACTACAGAAAAACCTTCAGAAAAAGAAGTTTTGATCAAGATCATTTTAAAGGTTACAAAAAATTCTGGCTTTTTAAAAGCTACAGGTAAAATGAGGAAGGTTAGTAATCTGAGGTTTTAAAATATTTATGTTTCAATATGAGTTGATGCAAATACGTTTCTCTCTTCTTATTTTATTTTATTTTATTTTATTTGGTCTGAACTAAATTTACGATCTAAATATTTAAACTGAAATGGAGATCAGATTCTTTCTTGTGTCTAAAAACCTTTTGAAGTTAATAAATGACTAATTCCTAATCATCATCCTTTTAGTATATGATGCTTTTTATTTTAGTCATTAAAATTAGCTCATATTTAAAGACTTATGATGTCAAACTAATGTAAAACATTATGAAAAATGTTTTCTTTAATTTAAATGCACACTATGCAGTTTGTTAGTAATAATCACAACTAACCAAAACAAAATCATTATAAAAAGGTACAAATTGTTTTTATTGACCCTGACATTTATCTGCCAGCTGTTTTAAAGGTAAATAATCACATTTATGTCTTGCACATGGCATCTCTTTGTGTTATATAAGAGCAAACAAAATGAACTTGCAGGAAAAGTTGTGGACTTTTTTTTCTTTTGCAGCACTTGGAGAGACATTGCTCCGAAAGGAAATAATGATTTACAGCTCTTCCAATTAGCTCAGATTATAATAAAGCATCCGGGGAGCGGTGTGCTGCCTCAGCCATAAATCAAATGGAATTACAAACTAGAAATTACCCCAAGACGGAACGTGGAAATGCATCCCGGTTCTAAATACGCATCTACATATCCCGTCCATTCATACATTTCCACGTCCATCAGTGCATAGCGGGATGAAAATTAGTCACAATGGGTGCCTTGAGTCGGCTAATACTCAGCTAAAACCATTAATTAGCTTCAATTAAAGAGGAGAAAACCTATTTCTGGCTCACGTCGTCTCTGAAACAGCTGCGTTGGAAGTTGTTGATTAAGTCTGTTTGTGAGCTTCTGTTCATTTGCATCTTTGAAGCTCCTTACGATTGTCAGCCTCTGAAATGCAGTTGGAGTGAGCAGAGCAGATGGCTGCTATTCAGTGCTCATCAGGCAACAGTAACTTTTATGTCTTTCTCTCCAGTTTCAAGAGAATCGTTATTAATGTTGGTTAGAAACTAAAGGAAAGGCGGTTTGGAGGCTGAACACCTGGCAGACGAGACGAACCAATAAATAATGAAAATAACAAAGGAAATATTTGAATATCGTGAACATCTCTGTAGCATGATCCTGTTTAAATCCTCACATTGTGTTTGTGCATCCATCACTTAAGCATATTTTCTTTCATGGGCCGGATTTATCAGTGAAAGGCGACAAGGCCTGAGGCGAAACTCTCTGAAAACCATCAGAATAATTCAGATTGCCAAGAGATCTCATTAAAGAGCTGCAGCGGGACGCTAAGCTTTAGACTTTCAGCGTTGCCAGCAGATATTCTCTGAGGGCACAGCTTCAGCTGATTGACAGTCAGAAGCTTCTTTTATTTTTTTTACATCATGTCTAGTTGAATTGTCCTCTGCTCCCCGTTTTAGGTTTTCTTTTTTTAAAGTGGTGTCTCAGATCAAACACTCTGATTCCTGCTTTGATATCCTTTAAAAAAAGATACAAAACGAACTGGAATCTTACTCTTATTAATAAAAATTCACATAACGAACTCACTCGTGTCCTAAAGCCGGTTCACACTATTTACTTTTCAGCCATCTTAAACGACTGCTACTTGTAAATCTGGAGTTATTGGACCTCGATGGGACAGAACTCATTCCAATAGAAATTTTTCACACTTCTGCACTTTTTCACCAAGAACTGATGACAGTGACTTAACTTCTTTAGGTGGCGTCTTCAGCCTATAAATACATTTAAAAAAACATCAACTCCATCTGAATTTCCGCTCATTTTTCATGAATACAGAGCTAAGATATGAACAGGCAATACGACTAGAAGAAGGAGAAAACGACACTTTGTCCCACTTTGCTAAGGAGGGCTTTAGTCTCCATCCATCCATCCATCCATCCATTTTCTGTAGCCGCTTATTCCTCCACAGGGGGTCGCGGGAGAGCCGGTGCCTATCTCCAGCGGTCAGGGGGCGAGAGGCGGGGGACACCCTGGACAGGTCGCCAGTCCATCGCAGGGCCACACAGAGACAAACGAGACAAACAACCACACACCCACTCACACCTAAGGACAATTTACCAGCCCAATCAGCCTGACAGTCATGTCTTTGGACTGTGGGAGGAAACCGGAGTACCCGGAGGAAACCCACGCACGCACGGGGAGAACATGCAAACTCCACGCAGAGAGGCCGCAGAGCCGGGACGCGAACCCACGACCTCCTTGCTGCGAGGCAACAGTGCTAACCAACTGCGCCACCATGCAGCTGCTTTAGTCTCTTTTTCTTCAACTTTTTATTTATGAAAAGCATTTATGAAAGTCAAATAATCCTCTTAGAGTCCATTCTTCACTGAATGAAAGTGACACCTCTTTTGAGAATCAAGTGGATCATGACCCACAGGTGAGATCACACCGTAGATACATGAAATTAACAGTAATTGTTGACAAATTTTGTGCATTCGACTAAAAAAATATGCAGTTAGAATGTTAGCCATTAGGATAAACTCCATTTAGGAGAAAAAGTTCAATTCTGACCAGACTGATGAGTAGAGAGGAAAACATGGACCCGACCCAGAACACGCTGAGGGATTAGGGATGCGCACAAGGGGCGCGCAAGCTCAAAAATCATAAATGTGCACCAGTTCCTCCTGTCTCAACGCTCCTTCATGCACCAATGTATTATTGCAGTATCAATCACTCAGTGGCTTGTTGCAATTTTCACCTCCTGTTGCGGAGCGCTGCTAAGGAGTGCTCATATGGCCGCTGATGACACACACTAAACATTAGCGCCACCTCAACGAAAAAAAAGTGCACCCCTGATCATATCTCTAGGCTGGTCTGGGAACGCCTTTGGCTCTCACTGGAAGAGCTGGTGGAGGAGGCTGGTGAGAGGACGCTCTGAGCTTCTCTGCTAGGGCTGCTGCTCCTGCTACTCAGACCTGGATAAACTGAAGACGACAAATAAAAGTACAGTTAGAAGTGCAAGCAGCTAGTCTATAAGCAGAGTCATGAAGTTAGAAAAAGAAAATCAAACCATATCATTAGACTCTAATAAAGATGATGACCCCATCCAGTGGTAGCATCGTGCAGGTGGAGTGATCTTCTAGCGTACAGCTGCAACCTGACCTGACCTGAGTAGAGCCAGGATGAAGCCTGGGATCATCGTAGAAGTAAGTGGTAGAATCATTATGGGAACAATGCAGTAGTAGAGTAAGAATGTAGGACAGGGATGTCCAAAGTGCGGCCCGGGGGCCACTTGTGGCCCTCAGAGGGATTTTGTGTGGCCCTCAGCTGATTTTTAAGAATGACATAATTTAGTGTTCCTGCAGGATGTTGATGCAGAGAGATGATTTCTGATAGTTTTCTGTTTAGATTTTCACTAAAAGACAAACAAAATAACTGGTCAATTAGAGTATTTTTAAAATACAAAATGTATTGTCTAATCAAAGTATTTTATTATTTATTAATCAGCTTTTTCCAGATGATTACATTTCCTGGTAAAAAGAACCAACGCTTTCACTTAAGTTTTTTTTTTTATTAAAAACAGTCGACCAATCAGATCCAGTGACTTTAATGCTTTTTATTATTGAGTCAAATGTATGAGATCCCTGTACGTCTTGTTTTAACAAAGGTTCTGTCCATTAAAATGGTGCATTTAGTATAAGGAATTTGTGAGCAGAACAATAAAATCAAATCATTATTTGCCTTTTCTTTGTTATTTAAAAAATGCTCAAACTTTTGTGGCCCTCAAGGACTTTACGCTTGGTGATTTTGGCCCTCGTGTTGAAAAGTTTGGACACCCCTGATGTAGGAGAACATCTGAAGAACACAGAAAACAGCAGGAACATCCGGTTTGATGAGAACTAAGAGTAGCAGCGTCCTCATATTGATGTTGATCTTCTAATTTAGCTGCATTCCAGCCATGTGTCATGTAACAGGGTCAAAGTGAAGGAGGCCTAAGGAGGTTTCACTGCAACCACTACTGTTTTATGAAATGCTGTACAGGAGATTCCATATAGATCACATTACCTTCAGTTCCATTGAAATGTGGCCTAGTTCAAGTTAAAACTGAGCTAAATTTGGTCCAAAAAAGGGAGTTTGTGTTCTTCACTGCAGCCTGAAGACAGATTTAGATAACAAACACTGATCCGACGCCCCGGATGGAGCACAGTGTCAGCTCACAGTCTGTATATTTACAATGTTTCCATCTAAAATATCTATATTTTCTTATTTTTCTTTTGCCTTTTTGCTTCTTAAAAATAAAATTAAACACAAAATCCTTTCTGTCCGCTCAGAGCAGCACAGTGATGAGTAGGAGGGGGTGAATGAGGTCCAACTCTTTCTTTAAGCTTTGTGGGGAAAACAAAAAGTTGCACATTAAGTACAATCGTAGCCCAAAGAGATGTGGATTTGTGTGTTTAAGGTCACGAGTTCAAATCCTACCAGTGTGCCGACCCGCAGGGAGAATCCGGTTGGTTGAGCGAGTTCCAGTCAAAGTTCATTTGGGTAAAAACTTGGCCTTGAGCTGCTCTAATGGGCTGAGCAGCTCATTGGACTGTGTTTGTATCAGGCGGCTCCCATGTGTGGAGATGTGTAACCTCATGAAGGAGAAACCTTGTGCAGCTCTGAAAGTTGGTGCACTCAGCAAATCTCTGCTTGTATAATTAAGGTTTGGGAAAATGAACTTGGCGTGATGAGGTCAGCATGCTGTTAACCATCTGTGCATGGATGAACCTTGCTCCGAAAAATGTTCATATAAACACAGATAACTCTACAAAACCCTCTGAAGGGTTTAAAAGCACAACAGATCTCTCACTTCCAATCTAAAAAGGACTTTCTAAAAGGTATTTGTGAACATGTCTTTGTCCCTGGACATGACTAAATATACCATATTTTTACTATTACTAATATTTTAATATCATCTAAATTGGTTCTACCCGCATAAACTTATATTTACATCCATTAAAATATAAGACATTGCAGCCTAACATTAAAAAACCATCCTGGCGATAATAAATTGGTGTGATTTATTGGGTAACCTTAAAGAAAAGACCTCAGTTAAATTAAAACGAAGCACTGATGTAAGCATGTTAAAAATAAATGCATTAAAAGCTCAAGCATGTAATATACAGAGGTTAACCGAGTCAGAGACGAGGTCAGAAATTTAAATAATACAGGCAAGGATAAAATATCAATAATTAAACAGAATTTAACTGAGAGCAAAAGGAAACTGAGGTTCTTGAGAAGAAACATCAAAATATAAAGATTCTGGTATTTGACACTTTATACTTCTCAAATAGTGGGGCGCGCCCCCTGGAGGGGTACGGTGAGGTGACGGGGGGGGGGGCCACAAGAGGCAGGAGGACGTTTTAGGATTAGTGTCTACGTTCATGTTTGGGCTGGTTTATGTGTTGCAGTGGGTTTTTATGGACTTTCGTGCAGAATAACTTCACCCAGAGCGGTTTGCAGAGCAGGGAAGCGAGATGGAGACGAAGACATTTGTCAGGTCAGTTGGCAGGAAAAAACCCGGAAGTGCCGCAAATCAGATGCAGATCCACTTGGATTTACTCACTTCTGTAGCGGGGGCTCTGGGGGGTGGATGCTGCGGTCCGCCACAAGTACGCGACTCAAGGGGACGGGACGTGTTGAGCAGCAACCTCGACGTGCACAATCCCGGTCCTCAGTCCAGGAGGAGGGGGGTGTCCCCAACCACTGGCACAACATGGGTGAGGGGTGGAGGTTCATGTGCATGGGGGGGGACAGAAAATAATAGAGAAACACTACTTTAGGGTATGGCATGTCAAATTTACACAAAAATGGTGGAATTTACAATATTATTGTGTAAATGCAGTTGCATTAAGGAGGACTAGCTTGAATCAGCTGAAAGACTGATTTATTCATTTTTTTCTGTTTTATGAGTATTTTCCAAAAAGCCATTTAAAAAATCATCAGACATAATAAATTTCCTGAAACTCGGCTACTTGGTTTTGATCCTCGGTGGCCCCCGTCAGACCATCCATTTATAGAGGCGCCCCTGGAAATGAGGCTCATATTATAACTCACATGCATCAAAAACCCCCGACACAATGGGAACCGCCGTGAATGTGAGGTAAAAACTATGTCAAACACTCAGCAGTGGTGCAATGCACCAAACGGCTAATTCCGAATGTGTCATTGTGTTCGCGTCTTTCCACATTCACATGGAGCGTAACTAAATGAAACCATTTTGTTCACTCAGCAGCGAGGCTTATCCACCGTCTGCTGCTCCGCTGGCTCCGCTCCTCGCTTGCTTCAATCTGTGCCAGGGGCTTTGCCTGTCCAGGAGATTCACGGCTGTGTACCGAGCCCATCAGGAGAATCGTTTATTGTAAACAGAGGAAGCTCGGGTCCATAATGAGGTTTTGAGGCCAGGAGAAGTGGAGAGGGTCATAGCACAACAAATCAACAGAGCCTCAACAGGATATTGTGATCTGGCTTTTAGCCAAGGAGTTTACAGTGGAGGAGCAGAGAAGGTGAAGCGTTTTAAAGTTCACTTCAGAGAATTAACACTATAAACAATGTCTAACAGCGGGTTAAAGGTAGGAGCTTCTGGGATCTCAAAGTGTCGTTTAGCATAAATGGCTGGCATACCTTCTTTAAGTTTCAAACTATAAAGCCATCTGCAAAAGGAGTGAAATCATGATTTAATGGTTGGTTTATGGCTGACACTAAATCTTCTGCAAAGGGCTGCTACATCCATCCCTTTATTAGAAGACGTCAATTATTTTCTTAATTCCAGTGTAACAGCGAGTCAAGCCTTGAACTTTTTATATATTTTACTCATGTCCTGTAACTGTGGGGTCATTTATTATGGTTAATGTGAGGAGACGGTAACCAGGCCTCACTCTCACATATTAGAAAGTCTTTTACTAAAATCAAATTCAAGCATTTTCAAGGTGCGTTTTTAAGGTTTTCCAGCATGTTGTTGATGCTTTATGCACAAAGCGTACACACAGAAAAAGGCTAATTATTGTAATTGACTTTTCACAGCTGCTTTATGCATTTTTTTTCCAATTTTATTCAAAATTTATATTGTAAATTTGCATGAAAAAAGTACAAGATTTTTGTTTCCAGTATGGTGTTCATCATATAGGATCAAAATGCTTTCATTTCATCGTATCATGCAGGTTTCTGGCCCACAACCAAATTCAATCACAGCTTCAAGAACTTTAATAAAAGTCAAGCATTTTTAAGGATTTATAAAAAAAAAAATCATATCATTATCAATACTTATTTTAAACTTATTTCAAAATCTGAATATTTAAACATTCTTCATTTTAAAGTTGACACAAAAATGGGAAAAAAAATGTTACAAATGTTGTTGCCTTCTACCATTTTTTTTTTCCATAATTGATGTGTAAATTCTTTGCCTGTCTTTTTGGTTTTAAAAGACTTATATCGTTTCAATATTGTAAAATAAAGTTGTTAAATAAAAAGACCAGAGAATTCTTGTTTTGTAGTTTTTTTTTTTTGCATGGCTCCTGTCTGATTCACCTCACAGCTTACTGTAGAGTCACACAGTCAAATGAATGTAATGGTTTCTATGCATCACAAACAAAACACCTGAATATTTTATGTCCTAAACCTTTTAGACATGATGGATGAGAAGACAACACTAAAAGCAATAATTCGTTACATAAAACTAAGGTAACAGCAGAAATGAAGGAGAAGATAAATCTATTTTATCCATGCAGTGCTTTCCTCTTGCCTTTTTCCCCCACTTTTTTTTTTTTTTTCCTCATTCTGTATAGGTTTAAAGTTGCTTTTTGATTCAATGTTTCACCCATCCATCCATTCAAGGTCACAGGGAAGAGCTGGAGTAAAATCCCATCAGTCAACAGGAGAGGTGCAGCTCGGACAGGTCGCCAGTCCATCACAGAGCTACCCGAAGTGAGCGACCAGGAGAACTGATTTATGGGTTCATTCAGAAACACTAATTAACCCAACATGCATGGGTTATTAGGAATGTAGGAAAAAACAGATTATCTGGAGGAGATCACACAGTTAAACACAAAACGGCCTCAGTTAAATGTGACGTCTGTTTTGCTCAGACTTGTATTGTTCAGCCCTGTCAGGGTTGCCAGATCTCACGAGAAACAAGCAACCAGAAACGAGCCCAAAAGAAGTGATTAAAAAAGATATTTTACACAAAATTCATATTAAACAAATAAATGTTTATCAGATGTACACAAAATTTACAAAAAACAGCAAATTGTCATGTCCTGGGTGCCTGTAGGCAGTCTGTTTTCCTCTGCAGGGCGTGGCAGGCAGATCCTCCTCAGCTGCAGCTTATAAAGCTCCTCCTCTGATGAGATCATCAGGACCTGGTCTGCAGACGGACGTCGCCAGATCGTTCCACCTTATCGGTGGTAACTCAGGCCTACTTTCTTGTTCCAGTCTGTTGTTCATGTTTAACCTAGTCTCTTGTTCCACCAGCCATTCTATTTGGCGTCGTCTCCCTCAAGGATCCCCTCAGAGTCCTCCTCAGTCTCGTGCCTACCTGGTCTGCCTGTCCCCCTGCCAGCCCGCTGCCTCCACTACCTTCGCCCTCAGAAAACTTCTCACTACTCGGATCAATCTCACCCAGGACGGACAAACCCTCACCAAGAACCCAACATTCTCCTCTCAGTAAGACCTCCATTATCATTCCAACTAGCACGTTTTCTATATTTTTACTCACTCTCCTCTCCTCTCCCAGTGGAGTCTCCTGCTACCTGGACCTCACGCCCCCCCCCCCCCCCCCCCCCCCCCCCCCCCCCCCCCCCCCCGATCAACACCACACCACCAACACAAAGATAAAACATTATTTTACTTACCCTCATCTCCTCTTGTTGTGTTCGCTCTAGGATCCTCCCAAACCTCTCAATATGACACAAATGAAAATGTCATAATTTAATATTAAAAATAGACATTTCAATTAAATTAACCTTTTAAAAATATATAATTGAATAACATCAAATTACATGGAAAAACTTTAATGTAAAACAAATAAAAAATAACTTGTAGGAAATTTGAAATATAGCCTGATAATTAAATATTAGGACTAAAGATTAAGGACGCAGGAAACTCAGGGTCTCCCTATGAGGATGCAGCTCTCAGCAGGTTAATTTAGTTGTAATAAACCCGGTCTGTGTTTAAGTTTTTACCTGCTTTATTCCTGATTTATATTTTAATTAAACAAGAAGCAGTCACAAATTCCTGATGGAATATTACTACCACACATTGCAACTCATCACAAAATTCATCACCATAATGTTAACAGTTCAGATAGGTCTTAGAAATTAGATTTGGGCAAAAATAGAAACTGAAATTTAACTCATAAATAAAAGCTGGTATTTCAGATATTAGTGAGTATGTCTTCTAAAAAACTCATAAATCTTGTTTATAATAACATAAATAGATCCGTCATTCTTCTGTTTTATCTGCACATTTCAATCATTTTCTCAAGTGAATTAATATCCAGAGTAATTAATGGGATAATCCCTGCTGTCTTTCTTCAGATATGATAATAATCCAGTAGTAATCCTGATAGCATCTAAAACTTTAAACTAATGAGCTGCAGTGTTTGCCAACATGTTCAGGCTGGAGCTCTTATTGCTTCTCTACAAGAGCAAAGCAGCAGACGAAGCACATAAAATAAAAGTTGTGACCACTTGCTCCTTTATAATTCTGTGTCTGAATGTAAATTTCACCCCTCATGCAAAATAGTCCAGAAAAGGAAATAATGAGGCCTTCAAGGTTGATTGCTTGTGCAAACCCCATTAGATATTTGACCCGTCAAAACGAAAATATGTGATTTCTGATGCATATTAATCAAGAAAACAGATATATTACTGTTGTGCTGAGATTAGTTGCCCGTGGCGTTTTCTCCAGGATGCATTCTGGGAGGAAATTGACGTGAGAATCACGTCTTAATTGAGTTTCCTGTCCGAGCACAGATCCATAATAGAGCCAGAATTGATGGAATTATATTATAATTTTCTTCTTTGCATTTTAAATGTTAAAAGAAAATGACACAACTCAGAGAACCTTATAAAAGAAAGTGATTTTTAAAACATTTTTATTGGTTGTGTTAGTTTTGTGGCTCAGTCATTAATAATAAATAGATAAATGATTCTACTGAGACAAAACGTAGACATTTACAAGAAGAAAAGCTGAATTCAATGCATTTTTTTTTCAGAGATCATTTATTTTAATCACCAAAAATTCTTTTAAAACCACCTTAAGTAATAAATCGTATAAGAAGGATTTTGTGAAGTTCTCTGTTCTGTTGTAGTTCTGTTTAAATGGCTTCAGGTTGAAGAAATAGTTTAATTTTACCTAATTTCAAGCTAGCTGTTAGTCCAGTTATACAGGACCAAAGTGGATTCCTATCAGTTACAATCTTTAAAAATATAATGTATTGGTGCTCAAGTGCTGCTTTATATCCCAGTACAAAGAACTGGAGCACACTGATATATTTCCAGCTTTTAATTAGCAAACAAATCTATCAGTGTGCAGAGAAACCTGATTAGTTGATTACTTTCAGATTGCTGCTCTTTCCCCTTTACATTGTCATCAGTTTTCACATTATTTTGCTGCAGGAAGAAACTAAAACTGCATAGGAAATGCTAAAGCTAGCTGATGCTATGACAGCAAATGTCTGCTACCAGCGTTTGTGCTTAAAAATAACCAAAATGTACATTTAAAAAAAAAAAAAAAGATTTTCTTACATCCTCCTTAAAGACACACTATGTAGACTGGGCTCAATCTCATCTGAAGGAGATCTTTCCACTCAGCTTCGACCACAGGCTGGTATCAGAACTCTGGTATAGAGAGGAGCTGACATGTGGTTTTTCAGCACCATGGACAGCACACCTACGTCCAAAAAAACAACAAGCAACGAGGATCTCTGATTCTTTCTCTTTAAAGTTATTTTATCATAATTGTTGCTTTTTAAATGAGATTTTATTGGTTTTACTCTCATGTTTATTGTTTTCTGCTGGTGAATGCTGTTGTTTTTTAAATGAGCTATAGGAATACATTTGATTTTGATATTAAACCTGGTTTGGTTTTTAACCTTATGATCCACTTAGGCGCGCACAACAGGTCACCATAAAGGTTTTTTTAACCAGAATATTTTTGTATGCACTCTACAATCAAAAGGTCCGTCAGTGACTGTAAGGTGGGCCTGGATCAGCAGCAACCGCTTCAGTCACGCATGATTCATTTGCAGTCTGGATGCAGAAGGGTCAGCGTCTCCTGCTCTGACTGGAGCTCAGAAGGGGATTGCTGTGTGAGGACTGGGCAATGTGAGAGTGCTTTGGGATGGAGAAGGGTCCCACAGTAGGTCCCACTGCTCACTGAGTAAGAATCATGCATCCTTTCAAATCACTGTCCCTAAAAGTCTCCAATAACACCAGAAAGTTTGCTGATTTTTCACCAGTTGCTTTTATAAAAGAAAAAACAGGTCACTAGAGGGGTCTGAGAACATCACTGTTAGAACACGACACAAAAGATACCTGGTTTGCATTCAGAGCTTTTTTCATATCAGAGTAAAAAAAGTGAACATTTGATTTTCTCCATGTTTTCTGCTAACAACTCCCATCACACTGCATCAGGAGGATGTTTGTTTTCGACGCCCTGCCGCTGATTGTGCGGTGGGTGATTTAATAAGCAGAGAAAAATTGACTTTGCAGAGTTTGATACTTCACCCCCGCGAGGTTGCCTGACATGGAGACCTCATTAGTGATGCAGGAGCGAGCTATTCACTGGGGCCGGCTGGTGCAGAGACCAAAATGGTTGCCTGGTGTCTCCGCTGCAGCGAGTCTCCTCAAGGTGTTTGATTGCAGCAGTCTCCCATGTCTGCCGGTAATCGCACATCAAGCTGTGTACAAGCATCCAATTTGTTTACGACGGCAAGCACAGCGTGATAGGTAGGACCATGTCTGAGGAAACCAGGGGGATTCATTTGTTGAATTTTAAAATTGAATTTGAGCAGATCTCTTTCCTGAATGATATTTCTAGAAACAGCAGCCAGTCAGTCATCATGACTTCTGTCCCTGGTTTTGTGCCAACGATTAGAAACGTGTGCTGTCTCATCCAAACACCAGAGCAACATTATGAATCAGACAGAAACAATTATTTCTGTAAATTGCAAACATAAGAACAAGAATTCTGTGCTTAGCTGGTTTTCCTCTGCTGGTATTTTCTTTGCAGCTCTTATTATTTTTAACCAGATCATTTAGCTTCTTCCACTGGTGTCAGCTTGATTTAATTTTAGCTCCTAGTGTTTCTAAGTAATCCGTTACTTACCAGGGTTTCTCCTCGTCTAGGCGTGTCTCTTCAGCTCCATTTAAAGGCCTTGTCCCCAGAGGGTTTTCTTATTTTACTTATCCACCCTGCTCACTTATCTCAGCTAGATTAACCTGTCAGGAAAGACACTTCCTTACCTGTTGAAAATAAACCTTCTTTAAACTCATTTGCCAAGTCCGAGTGTTAACTTGGCTCTGCTGTACTTCAGAAGTGTGTGTGTGACACAAATACACAGCAAAATAATAACGAGGATTGTTACAAATCCTCTGCTTATTAATTAAACAGGTCATATCGTTGCCTGTTGTTCAAACAACCTCAGCTTTTAGAAATGAGTGCAGGTCAGATCGACAAGCAAGGCTAGTCACCGCATCTTAAGTTTTATAGCAGTTCATTAGTAACTGCAAATGGCATTTTAGAAGCATTTGCATTACCATAAGTTTTCCATTAAATAGTTATCTACATTGAATTTTTGTTATTTACATCAAACATTTTGGCAGTTCCAGCATTCGTTAGTACTTCTTGTTGACATTTCACAATATTTTTGCTGGAATAATTGTTTATTGTTAACTGAAGTGTAAAGGCTTGAAAAAGAGCATTATTACTGTAACTGGTTGTTAGCTAATCTGTCTTCCATCCATTTACTTTAACCGCTTCAGGGTCGCAGTGAGGTGGCGCCTATCTCCAGCAAGGGGCGAGAGGCGGGGAACAACCTGGACGGGTCGCCAGTCCATCGCAGGGCCACACAGAGACGAACGAGACAAACAACCAGTCACACACTCACTCACACCTAGGGACAATTTACAGTCACCAATTAACCTAACAGTCGTGTTTTTGGTCTGTGGGAGGAAGTCGGAGTACCCGGAGAAAACCCACGCATGCACGGGGAGAACATGCAAACTCCACGCAGAGAGGCCGCAGAGCCGGGGAAGTGAACCCATGACCTCCTCGCTGCGAGGCAACAGTGCTAACAACTGCACCACCATGCAGCCTGCTAATCTGTCTTGTGAAAGCTAATCTCTTTTTTTTTTTTTTTTCAAAAACTGAGGTCAATCATAGATCTATTAGGATATGTTCATAATGTTTCAACAGACTCACTTTCAAAGTTCTGAACTTCTCTTTTAACTAATTAATGTCACGATTTGGGATGTGGAGAGACAAAATAAGGCAGAAGGAGGCTGGAAACTGAACTGAAAATACTTTAATAAAGAAAGTAAAAGGCTGGCGTAGCAGCAAAAAAAACACACAAAAACTAACTATGAGGACCAAAAAGGGAGGAAAAACACAGACTTATGGGCCGGCAGGAAGGCAGAGTGGCTCATGTGATCAGAGGGAGGAGCAGCTGGCTTGATTGACTTAATGAGGAGCATGGTAATCTCATAGAAAAATATTTTTGACCTCTCGTTTTCCAGTTTTTGTCATGATGTTGTAGAGATAAATCTCATTAGGAATGTATAGAACTGAGTCGTCCAAAAGGCCTTTTAATGAGATCTAGTTCAGTCCTTAACCCCATTTAGAGGAAGGTTGTTTTTTTGTAGACTGCCTGTTTACTAATATGAGTTTTGGTTTTTAAAAAGCTTCGAAAAAACACCTACAAGAAATGTCATCATTAAAATAACACAACATAATACCATGGGTATAGATTTGGAGTGGGAAGAGGTGACGTGTCCCCACCAACACCCAGCAATCACTGAATTGTCCCCACCAGCAATTTGATCCAAGGGTGCAGAAATAGCGCTGCATCCCCACCAATAATGTGTGCAGCCCAGTGGACCGGGTTCTGTGCGGACGGACCCGTGTCCAGGGTAAGGAGGCGTAGGTGTCTGGGTCAACCAGATCGAGCCCCTCGCAGCTCGCGCCGAGCCGCTGATGGTGCCTGCCCTGGGTCTGGATGAGGACTGGACTGGCCATCGGGCATTTTCAAGCTGTGATCCCATCCCATGCATTAATTGCTAGTTTAAAAAACTTAGCAGCATTAAAAGGAGTTCACGTTAACACTGACAGCCCAAGTTTTAAAAAAAGTCCAAAACCAACAATCTTCTGAATATTTTTATTCCACGAAATTCTAAATACCGTGGCCCTCTACAACCTAAACTGACAAATAAATGGGAAAATGTTTGACCACTTCTGGTCCGGAACAACGAAGGGAAGCTGAGTTATGATCAGTAACAGCCTGTATCGTGTTTTCTCTTCCCACATTTACTCATGTATTGACTTGTTTCCTGTCCACTATAATTACTGTATTCAACCCCCCCTTTAAGGGGATTCTGGTAAATTAACAACATGGGAGAAAAAGGCCAGGGTCACTGGAGTTGTCTCGTCAACCACACACACAAACATGCACCATCAACGTGACTAGACGGCCAACTCTCCAATAAACAAGCTGCTCTGCTGTCCTGAAAGGGATCATGCAAACGGTCAGCTCCCTCCTGTACGAGTCTGAGGTCATCTCTGGTCCGCATTTTACCAGTCTGACCTACCCAGATACACACCAGCCATAACAACCACAATCCTGCTGTGATGTGGAATCACAACAAATTCTAATATTTAACATTATTGTCACTATAGTGTATAAAATGATCTAATTTTGGTGTTTATAACCTTAAATTCTGATATTTTTGTCAATATTCAATACACTTTGCTTCCATGCCCTAAACTGCCTTGTGTTGAAACTTTAAGCCAAAAAAAGCTTTTCAGAAAAGGAGAAAAACATCGTACTTGATATTGAATGTCACCGCCTGTTTGGAGACTTTCATGGTCCACAGTGTGTTGACTGACTGCTGCGTCTAAATGCCAGATAGAAAATTATAAAGTCCTCTGCTGCTTCTCAAAATGTCCTCGCTCCCAAACGGCGGTACTCGTGACTCCAAAAAGCGTCTGCAGAATCAACATGACGGTCTGCAAAAACGACGTGGTGTATGGATGCAACAAAGACTGCATTTGGATGTCAGGAATGAGCCGATTTTATGGCAAACCATTTGTTAAGAAGGTATTTAGAGGGCTGCATTCCACTCAGAGAAAAGTTCAGCAAGAATGTTCTGCATATAAGGACTTGTAACACTTCTGTCTACTTTTGTTGTAAAAAACAGTGCTGTCATTGTTTATAGGTGTGGCCAAGTTGTATCTTTGAAGTCAGTCTGCACACAGTCATTTTGTTTTATAAGAATCAACTAAATGTATTAGAAAAATAAAATCTAAACATATATCATCAGTAATGAATCAACAGAAGTCAACACATTCAGGCTAATGTCCCCTTGGACTCAAAATGTACTGTGACCAGCCACTAGGGGGAGCTTGTTTTGTTTTAGCTTTCTGTTTGGAGTGTGAGTGTGCGCTGTAGCCTTTGTGCGTCACTGAGCAGCCTTGTGATTGCTCCTTAGCAGCAGCACTTTCAGTAAGTGATCACGTGCTCAACGTGTGATACCATGACGTAACACACTGATGCCGGTGTAGGTACCTCATCTGCTCGGGCTGCCAGATCGGCTCGGGGTCCTTCTCCTACCGACGACGTCACACTACGGCAAAGCCACTCGGACAAAATACATTGTAAACCTCTGTCGATGCTGTTCTTCCACACATGTTTTAGAAAGAGTTTAGCAGGTTTGTTCATAAATACACGTTTCTTACCGCCTAATGTTTTCTTTATAACTGTAATTTGTTAATAAAAACACGATATTGCCGTTTTTTAGTAAAGAATGTGAAACTACATCAAACCAACATCAGACTGTACCAAAAAAGCACAACGGTTTTTATATGTGAATGTGTTCCTTGTGTTTACATATTTGGTTGTTTGTATAAATGTAGGATATTTCGTTAGTTCTGGTGTAAATAAATCTAAAGATTCGTTCGAAAATAAGTTGTAGTCCTTACTCCAGTTAAGGACTACAATCGCGGCCAATCAAAAGCTTCAGCGTTAACGTGATAACGTAACTTTTACGAACGTGGTAACGTCACTCCAGTTCGTCGTACGTTCAGCCAATCAGCTAGTGCCACGTAATCTGCAGGCGCAGGCCCCGAGCCGAACTGGCAGCCCGAGCAGATGTGGTGCCTACACCGGCGCCCGTGTTACGACACAAACACAACTGAGCATCTGCGACTGTTTGAGCTCTCCTTGGCTGCACCCCGCAACAGGAAGTGCAAATTAAAACGAGCCGCTTAGATCTGTAGCTGCGCAACGGGCCCGTGCCAGATGAAGGGTTAACAGAGCTGCGTCCAATCATCAAAGTATAGGTTGCAGGCAGCACTGGGACTAGTGTCAAAAACAGCAGAATGTAAATGGCTGAAACTGCATGTGTCTGTTAAACACAATAAAAAGTCGTAAATCCACTACTTTTTTGTTGTTATATACCAATTTATTGGTCCGCCACAATAATTTGATGAATTTAAATGAAAATACCTCAATAGGAGGGCTTTCTTTAGCTAATTTTAGGTGAGATTTCATTTCATTTATTGGTTTATATGCCTAAGTAAAAACAAAAATAAATATAAAAGAGATTAAAAATTTGATTAATTAATTACAGGTCATAATTACTTTAATCTTTCAACGTTTTTAAATCTCATGACAGCGCTATTAATGATCAGGCAGTTTGCGCAGGTACAAAATTAAAATGTATCATTTCTCTAGACTCGGAGTAGAGCCGCTGCTCCTCCATATCGAAAGGAGCCAGTTGAGGTGGTTCGGGCATCTGGTAAGGATGCCTCCTGGACGCCTCCCTCGGGAGGTGTTCTGGGCATGTCCTGCCGGCAGGAGGCCCCCAGGTCGACCCAGGACAAGCTGGAGGAAATACATCTTCAGTTTGGCCTGGGAACGCCTGGGCGTCCCAGCTGAGGAGCTGGTGGACTTGGCCGGGGAGAAGGTGGCCTGGGCTGCCCGACTTGGAATGCTGCCCCCGCGACCCGGACCCGGATAAGCGGAAGAAGGCGAGGCATTTCTCTATTTTATTGTGTCATTTTGCTATCCTGGTTTGTACCCTCTGCCAGGAGACAGTTTTACTGGATTCAGTTTATTTTCAAAAGTTTTTACTTTAACTACCCAGAGTATCTTAAGTTACATTTAGTGTGCTATAATTCACTTCACAGTCTGCGACATAATGAGCAGATCTTTTTTGTTGTTCCCAGAATTAAAAGAGAGGTTGGGAAATATGGAGATAGGCACCAGCTCCCCCCGCGACCCTCTGTGGAGGACCAAGCGGCTACAGAAAATGGATGGATGGATGGGTTGGGAAATATGCTTTTTGTTTTAAAGCTCCTTATGATTGGAATAATCTTCCTTTATTTATTCGCTCTATATCTTCATTCACAATGTTCCAAAGAGCCTTGACTGAACATCTTCGGAGCATGTGTCTGTGCTACTGATTGTGTCTATGATTTTTGACGTTACTGGTCATGCATGTTCTTTTTTCTTTAAGTTATGTATTTTATTTGTTAATCATGTTTGTGGGGTTTGTGTTGGGTGGGGTGGGTTTGAGCATGGTGAGCCGTTGTGTGGGTGTGTGTGTGAGTTGTTGTGTGTTTTGCTGCTGTTTTTGATTTTTGTTCTGCTGTCTCGTTCATTTGTTCTTCTTGATTGATGTAATGAAGGACCCCCTCGTAAATGAGATGTTTCATCTCACGGGGTTAATCCTCCCTATAAACATATGTTGATAAATAAAATAATTAAATGTTTCTGCAGTGAATATATCTATGGTGGAAGTGTTAAAGTAGTTTGTATCCTACTGGTGCTTTCTTCTGTTCTCCTTTCTATTTAGGCCACCTTTAGCAGTTCATAAATCACAGATTGGGCCTAAATCCCATGCTGAGACAAGATTCTGACTGAACCTTACATATTGACCAGTTCAGCTGTGACTACCTCTCTTGGTGGCTCAAAGGCAGGTTGATCTCCAACCCGTCTGCGACTGGAAGAAGAAATCTGCTTCCTGAGAGTGTTTTATGAAAGGGGCTAAAGGGAGTTTTCATAGCTGGAGGGTTTTTTTTATACTTTGTTTGCATTCGATTAAGTTTGATTTAGTTTCACGCCACATCCTATACAAGAACATCAACTAGCCTTTAAAGAGCAAATTGAAAGTTCTTTTTTTTTTTTTAATTCAGATAAAATTCTGTCCAAAAATACTATTTGAAATGTTTATTGAGGGTATTTTGTTTTACAATACATTTTTTTAAAACCATTTTTCTAGTCCAAAGTGCCCCTTTTTGCAAAGCTTCTAAAAACGCTCTCTTTTGTTTCATATGTGGACCTGTGACGTCACCAGAGGGAGCTCCCAGCTAGGTGGCGCTGCTTACAGTGTTGTCAGATGTAGATAAATAAAGTATTTGTAGGATAATTTAACACTCTGTACGATCAATAATCCCATAAATCTGATCATTTGAGCCCTTTGTTGTGTGGAGGTTGTGTAACAGATGTTTGTGTTAATCATTGTGTTAGATCTTTTAAAGCTAAAAATGGAATGGAGCCGTACGGTTAGGGCGTGGAAATGACCACTGCTTGTGACAAGCAAAACAAACTCCGGAGTGCCGTTATTATATGACTTTATAACTATATTGAGAAGTTATTGTATTAAGATAAAAACAATCCCTCCTATAATGCTGGACCCGACCAGTTCACGTCCACCCGCGGACTGCGAGGGACCCACCCACCGACCCAGCCCCGCATGCCTCCTCGTCTGTCGGCACTCGTTAGAGGTCCGACCTTAGCATGTAGCATCAGCTATGCAGCTAAAGGATTCAAACGGACGGCGAAACGGAGCAAGCTGCTGGAGAAATTAAAAGCCTAGTAAGGACAGCGCTGGTATGACTTGAAGTGAAGGTCCGACAGCTGAAGGAAACGCTCTCGTGAAATGGCAGATCGAACGAGGAGGACTCGCATCGAACGCACCAAACCCTGAAATGAGACCATGAATGGAGCGGTCCAGTTTGGTTGTATGGACAGGTTTTACAATGGAAACAGACAGCGATCCGACCGACCCGTCCCACACTAAACCCTGAAACGTGTCTGGATGCAGCCGCCGGCAGGGAGGAGGAGGAGGGATGAGACGAGACCAGGATCTGGATCCATCAGGTCCTCAGCAAATAGAGCTGTGTAATGTAAGTTTTGTTGTCTAATATCTGCTAATTACATAAAAAATTAACCCAAAATAATAAATAAAGTTGGTATATCAACTTTATTAAGAAATTGTAAATTTAAAGGTTTATCTGTGTTAAAGCCGGTATTAAACGCCATATTTTTATATAGAGAGAACGAAAGGTCTCCCTTTGCTGACGTCACGTCCGTTTTGGCTGAAAAATAGAACATTTTTACAAAAATGACTCCAAAAGCCAAAATAAGTTGAATTTGTGTAAATTTTTATTCAGAACAAGTTTCTATTATATTTATCTAAACATTTGTTTAAGGGAGTGTCTAACTTAAAATATGCTCTTTAAATATCTACATTATTTTATTAAGATATCAATAATCTGTGGTACCATTAACGCTGATTTATTAAAAGACAGGCAAAAAGCTGGAGTAGAATGAATGAACAGGGATTACCACGCACTTCCATTTCAGACACAATATTCAAGTAAAAGTACTTCTATAAAACTGTCCCATCAAAGAAAGGCCAGAAAAACAAAGTCCTCCAAATTCATCCTCTACGAAAAGCAAGATCTTTGTTCTCGCTCGGGGGGGGGGGGGGCTCTGAGAACAAGAAAAAAGTTTTATTCGGCAGGGACCCTTCGTACTCCCTGAGTTATGTGAGCGTATTTTTTCAGCAACTCAGTCAGCTGATCCGAGGTACAGCTGATACTAGGTATTTATTTAACTTTCATGCCGGTGAAAAAAGCTGCTTTGATAAGACACACCATGGAAGCAAATCAGCGTAATACTGCCGCCACTGTGTGTCCTGTGCAAGCGCCGTGGTGATACGGGAATTTTGCAGCATTCATGTCGCCACGCTTGGTAGTAATATTGCCGCAACACCAGACTTGTGAATGAAGCTTACGCCTTGATGCAACAGAGGCAAAGGTGAGCCGACCCCGACCGGAAAAAAAGTATTTAAAAATCAGATAAACATGGGAAAGCTACTGCAACATCAACATACGTCAAATGCTAACCACACTAACCACGCCCATTCTCCCTTTCTGACCAATCACAGCAGTTGTTCTCGGGACGCCCTGCAGAAAAACGTTCTGCTCAGCTGATTTGTACAAGAACAAGCCGCAAGCGCCTGCCGAACTGGGGCTGTGAGAACAAAATGATGTAATTTTTGTTCCCGGAGACCCCCAGAGAGAACAAAGTTCTTGCTCCTCGTGGAGGATGAACTGGCCTTTATCTTTCTTCCTGAATGCAAAATAAATGAATTATTTGTGGAAACAACTTGGTTACACTTTGGGAAAAAAATATGGTTCTGGTGTGAAAAAATTAATTTTTCAACCATCATGTGAACCTGCTTTATTCTTACTAAACTAAACTGTATGGGGGTTGAGGTGAAGTTTTGTGATACTAAAATCCACTCAGCAAATTCTGAGGCTGAGATATGCTGACTTTTATTTCCTTCTACTTAAGCCCCTAATAGCAGCAACGGCTGCCTCAGTTTGGCCCTTTCTGCCCACTTAAACTCCTCACATCAAGTTTGTCCCCTGATAATCAGCCCAGACCGCCTTGTAGATTCACTTGATTAATTCAGTAGTTCATTTGAGCTGCTACTGTACAAATCAGCAGTTTGGTGATTCGAGCGACTGTGAGCACATTGGAAAGCAAATCTCTAAGCTCCAACAGGATGACCCTGCAGAGCCGGAGGGTCATTATTCAAATCCTCACAGAGTGAAGAAGTATAGTGATACTTCGGTGTTACACAAATTAGAGTCCCACTTTAAAACCCCCTCAAATTAGACTTTTTGGAGACATATCCCTGCTGAAAAAACCAGCATAGACCAGCATATGCTGGTTCCAGCATATGTTGTGTTTTGGTGCTGGTATGCTGGTCCATAGTGATCCATTAGTTCAACCAGCATAGACCAGCATTGACCAGCATTGAATCATGTTGGTCTACCAGCTAAACCAGCATAGACCAGCACCAAACCAGCATAGACCAGCATTGACCAGCATATAAATCAAGACCATCATGATTTGTTTGCTGGTCTTTGCTGGTCTATGCTGGTTTGTTGCTGGTCTATGCTGGTTTGTTGCTGGTCTATGCTGGTTTGGTGCTGGTCTATGCTGGTTTGGTGCTGGTCTATGCTGGTTGAACTAATGGATCACTATGGACCAGCATACCAGCACCAAAACACAACATATGCTGGTCTATGCTGGTTTTTTCAGCAGGGTGGGAAGCTTTCACTCTTCAGTTGAATTCAGTGGACACCAATTTAAAACAAGTCATTTTAGGGCACAACATTTTATTTAAAAATTGGAGATTAATGCTCATGCACAAGTTTTGTACATGAAACAGCTCCCTCTTGTGGTGGCTAATGGATCTCGACCATAACTTTACACAAACCGCAACAAAGGACGTATTTTTCTTAAACAAAGATTTTATCAATAAATAATGTTTGCTGTAGCGCTGTTCTAAAGAAAAACTGAAGTAAAAATATCAACAGAAACTAAACCTCTACTTGTTCTGTTTAAGCTAGCTTTAGCATAGCAGTGAAGCTAGCTATTCATTTGTTATTATCTCTTTTTTTATGATCTATTTGTGGAATTTTACCATGGCAACCATTAAGGTAGATAGTTGGATTATTTTTAGCTGATCAGGATGGTGTAACAGGTTACCCACAATGCACCATGTTGTTGGAGATGTAAGCAAAACAGTTCATCTGAAAAAACAGTTAAATGTAATAATTAGTAAATAAATTGTACATAAATGACTAGTTATTGTGGTCATTTATTATAATGTTGATATTTAATATTTGTATGATACAAAAATGAAAAGGGAGGATTGAAACGTCGTCTGTTTTCAGGGTCGTTGCTCCTTTGTTGCAGTTTAATTTCATTAACACTAAAACAGCTGAGAGCGATTAACAACCCCTCTGATACTTAACTAACCAGATCAATATTAACTGACTTAATACCAGACTCAGATTAAAAAGTTTTCCCTTAATATTTTTAAGCAGTGTAGTTGGTAAACGTTGCTGTAATAATGAGCGATGGTCCATTCCTTCTACCATTATGTCATTGGTTCCAGCATTGTTAGTGTTAGTGCCAGTTTTGTCCTGTTTTATAGAGCATTAGTGAAAAATTAGCCACCAACCTGCCTTCCTTTTGTACCTAGTCCTGTTAATCAGGTGTATATATAAATGCACAAACCACTGCACATCTTATAATGATTTAAGAGCAGCTTAATTAGCATCCCATTCCTAACAGACCCAGCTACAATTTGTATCCAGTGAGGCCGCAGCTCAATAAGTATTGACAAACTGGCCTCATCCACTGACTTTACAGCCCCACGTCGTCTGAATCAGCAGTTCATTTCTGGAGAGCAGCCTCCGTGTGAGGATTTGTTACAGCAATATCTAAAGCCATGCAGGTCAATAATCAACGCATCCACTGGGATGTTAAAGTGACCGTTTAATAGAGACCAAGTGAATCCCCGATCGCTCTACGAGTCCTGTGAGGCCCATCGTCTTCACAGGATGCTTCTAAATTTAAATTAAAAATTACTACAGGTTTATTTTTCCTCTGGGAATCATGCAGCTACAGTCTCATGGCCCAGTTACAGACTGAAAGGCAGTTTTATGGACTGAATTTGTTTTTTAAGACTGAAATTTGTTTTTAGGTTGATGGTTGGTGTAACACAGCAACACAAGAGAAAACAGCAAAATGCCTATTTACAAAAGAGACAGCAAAATAAATCAAAAAGAACATTCAACACATCCACGCTTTTTTGCTAGTAAAAAATATTTCAATGGTAAAAAAAAAAAACATTTAAAAATATATATAGCCTTTAAAACATTTCATACAAACACTCATGCAAATGACATGAACATAGAAAATTTGTCATATGTCACCTTCCTGTGGTCATATGTCTCCCTCTAGTGTCCTGTCTTGTGCTTTGTACTAATGTTTCTCCCCTTTGTCTCACACAGGTAATCCTCATTGTAATCCAGCCACCTGTGCCTCGTCTTGTCATCACCTCCCTCTGTGTATATAAGCGTGCCTGTCTCGTCTGTGTTTGTCGGTTCCTAGTCGTGGTCTTAGTGAGTCGTGGTCTTAGTGAGTCGTAGTCGTGTAAGTCTGAGTCGTGTCTTTCGTGCTTCAAATAAATACTTGTTCTTTGGATTTACATCTGCGCCTGGGTCCTCTCTACACACACTACAAAACGTGACAAAATTAGACAGTCTAGGAGTTTAAATGTATTAGTCTAAGAACAGTTCAGGAACAAACTTTAGAATGATCAGCTTCTGTTTTAGGAAAAATGACCAAGATTTTTACCTGAAAGGTCCATTTAGACATGACAGGAAAAAACCTCTCATACACACACACACACACACACGTATAAACCTCTCATACACACACACACACACGTATAAACCTCTCATACACACACACACACGTATAAACCTCTCATACACACACACACACACACGTATAAACCTCTCATACGCACGCACGCACACACGTATAAACCTCTCATACGCACGCACGCACGCGAAAACCTCTCATACGCACGCACACACGCGAAAACCTCTCATACGCACGCACGCACGCGAAAACCTCTCATGCGCACGCACGCACGCACAAACCTCTCATGCGCACGCACGCACGCACAAACCTCTCATACACACACGTATAAACCTCTCATACACACACACACACACGTATAAACCTCTCATACACACACACACACGTATAAACCTCTCATACACACACACACACACACGTATAAACCTCTCATACGCACGCACACACGCGAAAACCTCTCATACGCACGCACACACGCGAAAACCTCTCATACGCACGCACGCACGCGAAAACCTCTCATGCGCACGCACGCACGCACAAACCTCTCATGCGCACGCACGCACAAACCTCTCATACACACATGTATAAACCTCTCATACACACATGTATAAACCTCTCATACACACATGTATAAACCTCTCATACACACACACACACACGTATAAACCTCTCATACACACACACACACGTATAAACCTCTCACACACACACACACACACACGTATAAACCTCTCATACGCACGCACGCACACACGTATAAACCTCTCATACGCACGCACACACGCGAAAACCTCTCATACGCACGCACACACGCGAAAACCTCTCATACGCACGCACGCACGCGAAAACCTCTCATGCGCACGCACGCACGCACAAACCTCTCATGCGCACGCACGCACGCACAAACCTCTCATGCGCACGCACGCACGCACAAACCTCTCATGCGCACGCACGCACGCACAAACCTCTCATGCGCACGCACGCACAAACCTCTCATACACACATGTATAAACCTCTCATACACACATGTATAAACCTCTCATACACACATGTATAAACCTCTCATACACACATGTATAAACCTCTCATACACACATGTATAAACCTCTCATACACACATGGAGAAACCTCTCATACACACATGGAGAAACTGTTCAAGAAAGACATTTTTAGAAAAAAATAACTTGAAATTATTATTTTTTTAAATCACAAAATGTAACCACAGGGAGCATTTTTATTGGAAATCAAATAATCTGACTGTTTCTTATTTTCATAGATGATCATCAAGTGTCATGAGAACAACACTAAAACATTAATTTAGGTTTGATGCAAGAAAACGTTCTTTTTTGCACCATAATCATGTTATCTCAAGAAAAGAAAAGCTTTGGGTTTTGTTTTGTTTCTTAGAAAAATTGATTGAAATAATATTTTCTCAAGATAACAGAAAGTGACATCTAAAGAACAAATACTTTGTTTAAATAAACAAAACATTAAACGTTAACAAGATTTGTAAAGCACTTTTCTCTAATTTGTTTTTGTAAATTAAATTATTAACCAAGGACTGTCGTGCTTTTAGGACTATATCTTGTTTTATTTTTACATTTTCCATGTTTTTCCTTCTTTCATTAAATCGATACTCAACGGGAGGTCACTGCTTTACATTAATGAAAGTTCTCCTCCTGCAAAAATTGGTTGCATGGCTGTGCAAGCTAATGCAGACGCTGACATTTGATGTTCAAAAGTTGGCTCGCACCAAAAGAAAACTTCAAGGAAAGTGAGATTCCTCATAAATTATTGAAATTAGCATTGAAAATTGAAATCAAATAGCGTTTATGTACATGAGAGGAAGTGTAAAGAGGCAATCTATTTATTTGGACTTCACAAAACTTTTAATTAAGCTGGAATCAGAATATTACAGAGGAACATCTTCAATCTCATGCTCCTTCATCTTCTGCCTAATACACACAAGCGTTCTTTAATAAATAAGCTGAAGCTCAGGTCATTAATAACGGGAGAAAGTCATTATGGCTCTTCCTCATGCTGAATAATTATGATGCTGCTGGTGGGTTCACAGTAAATAAGTGGAGTTTCGATGGCGTTCAGCACCGTTTTGGCTCGTCAGCCTGAACCAACACACCTAATTGGATTAGCGGTCCGGATGCTGTGTTGCTTACGATGTCCTTGCAGAGACGAGAGTCACACACCTTTGATCTCCGATGAGGTAAACACAACCAGAACAAATCAGAGAAAATGGCCTTTGCCTTCCTTCCTGTTTCACACGTGAAGCTCCTGGAGGTCAGGTTCTCTTTTTTTTCTTTTTTTTTTTTTTTAAAGAGCCTTTGAAGGTATTTAATTGGCATTCAGAGGAGAAAATGTTGGAGTTCTTATGTTAATGATGCATGAATTAAACAAGTTCTGGATGAAAGCTGCTGAGTGCTGAATGTGTTTGTATTAATGTATCAGATTGCTTTTTTTTTATATAAAGGAGTAAGAATATTTGCACAAAGAAATAAAACAGATATTCAGTAAAGATTAAAAGATCACTCCTTTTTAGATCATTATGCATTACAGGAAGGGTAAAGCAGAATAAATCAACTCCAAGCTGCTGCCTCAGACTGAACTCCAATCAGCTCTGCAGTTTTGTTTTACATATTTTAATAAGTAAGTCGTGTACATGTGCATGCATGCAGAAATTACGCTTTTTAGGTTTTGTTTCAGCATGATCTGTCAAATGGAAAAACTGTTTAATTTGATCTTTTTTATTAGCTAACAGTTTTGTAATTTTTTTAAAATCTATTTATTACCTCTCTGTATTGCAACATAAAGTTTGTAGTTTATCCGAGTTTATCTGGGAACACCTTGATGTGAGTCAGATTAACTTTTCCAGTTTCTAATCAACCAAAATGTGTTTTTATTCTTCTACCAGGGTTCCAGAAGGATGCCAAGCTGATCCCAGACCAGAGGAGCTGAAGGGACAAACGTTAGAGTTCTCCTCGTTCCTACAGCCACCGTCTTCAAGTTCCCATAAACCAAAATATCAGATCGTCACAGTGCTGTTGGACATGAAAACAAGAAAGGTGCACTCCAAAAAATGATCCAGAGAGAAAGAAATCCTGGCTTTAAGCCCAGGGTTTCCTCTAGGATTATTTTTAACCGTGGAGGTGGGCTGTCCAGGGGGGTACACCTTCCTGCTCTGACTTTCCTCTTTTCTCTCCTTTAATCACCTCCTCCACTACTTCAGCCTGTGTACTTGTCTAATATAATTGGGAAGTGTTAGATTTGCTTCAAATCACCAATACAAGGAACATTAGGAAGATTTAAATATTTCAGCTCTTAAAGAGTTCAGCCCTCAACTTGATGAAAAGTTGTCAATCATTCTTTTTATTTTATATCCTTCACTGTTCATGTGACTAGCCTAGCATACTCACCTCTCTGACTGACTGTAAAACACAGGACAGGAGCAGCTGGACCACAGCCAATCAGAGGGGAGGGCCCGGATCTGAGCCGCATATTTCTGACCCGCAAGCCAAATCCGGAGCTACAATTCTTTAATTAAAAACACATTGGCAGTGCGAGTCAATGTGATATCATCCTCATCATTACTTGACGATCTGACTACAACAGCTGCTGTTTTAGGTCTTTAGCAGGTCACTCCTGCTGGCTGAGCTGCTGCAGCGTTTAGAAGTGTAACGCGGTCTTCGGTGTGCAGTAGCCTTCTCTCCCCCCGACTCGTTCACAGACGTCTATGTGACCCATTAAGATTTATATTATTAGTTCCTATGGTCTATGCATGTCTGTGATTAAACCACAAGGAGACTTTCAGCATCACAAAGAGCTTTTTTTCAGAACAGCTGAC
The DNA here is from genome assembly GCA_006937965.1 of Callopanchax toddi. Lineage (NCBI taxonomy): Eukaryota > Metazoa > Chordata > Actinopteri > Cyprinodontiformes > Nothobranchiidae > Callopanchax > Callopanchax toddi. The sequence goes on from SSNR01000004.1 coordinate 3,560,203, forward strand.
ACAATATGATTGGCGGAAATCCGTTTCCACGACAGATAATTTTAGTCCACAGGTTAGTACAAGTGCACAAATATAGGCTATATATATTTTATATGCATTACATTGTTGTAACTTTTTTTTTAACTTAATTCTGAAAGTGTGGTTGCTTTTATTTTGCCGTGGCGGTGCGCCACGATCAATTACATGTAGAGGAAACCCTGAAGCCCTTGGAGCTGTTTCCTTATTGGTGTAACAATTTACTGTGACTGGCGACCATCTGTATACAGTACATCACTGTGGCTTCTAGAGCTTCTCAGCCTCACACATAAAACACACCAGTCTGCCGGTCACATCGGTATCTGTCTGACTACTTGGCCTCCTATGGGTCACTGGGTCCGAGGCATTTTGGAATTTTGTGTCTGCTCACATCTGGCGGATACTGAGGATCAGAAGTCCATACATGAAGAATGAAATGAGCCTCTACTCATATTATATGAAAACTCCCCTAATAATAGAGATGACTGATTTCAGAAATTAAAATTAAGTTAAATATCAATCACAAGCCCCAAAAATGTGTAACTTGTTCTCATATTATTGTTTTTCTTCCATGAATTTTTGATGGTGGAAAAGTAACACATTTGTCTTGCATTCCTACTGATTGTCCACTACTGGCCACCATGATGACGTAATGTTTTGCCCAGTGACTGAACCATGAATAATACCATCAGGTTCAGCCTCCCAGTGGGATATAACAAGAAAACCTATAGACCTCTTGTTGAGATTACTCAACCAGATACATTTGTCTAGGAAATCAGTGATCAAGCTCAGAAATGACCATAGCAGGTATTTGAAGAAAACCAGCAGTATTGACATGCTGTATATAAATTATTCCAAATACACTTTTTGCATCATGATGGGGTATTTTCTACAACTCTAGAAAATACTCAACAGAAAGTTCATGCATGGAAAAATTTTTTAATCTGTTACACTTTTATATATACTTTAGTTTACATAGAAAAGAAGCCAACGCAGGTTTTATTTTCTCCTTTCTTGAAAATATTTGACTTGTGGAGAAATTCTTGGCACCCTGACTATTCATTGAGCTAGTTAGAGCCTAACCGTGTCAGCTAAATGAACCACTAATAGGCCATCTAATCTAGAAGATTGTCAGTCACAAGATGTCTGCAACAATTAGCTCATTACCTGCAGTGAAGCAGAGCTTTAATGCTTCACAGGGGCAATGTGGCGCACAAACAGCAGGCACTCGGTGGCTGGTTGGGTCAACAGGAGGTGAGGTTCTGACGCAGAGGACTGTGATTCAGGTCCAGTCAAGTCATGTTATATGTTACCATGACAGCGATGCTCAACAACCCATAGACTTATTTACTGCTAACTGGGTGCTTTTGGAGGTCGTGATCATAGAATTAGAGATAAAGACTCACAGTAACTGAGCTTTAATAACCACTGAGAAACATTTGAGTTGAAAAAAATACATCCAATAATGTCCACAGACGTTTAGACATTCTGGTCTAAAAGTCAAAGATCCAAGACTGACCTGTGCCTGATTTTTGTTCCATTGCGAACCACTTGCTCCCACTATCTGCTTCTTCTCAGCAACAGCCCCATAAAAATCACCAGGTTTCAGCAACTTTCTTTATTTTTGTGTCAAATCGCAGTTTTGTACTCACTGTATAATCTAAAGATGGATATCTGTCACACAGCAGCTACAAAAGTGACTAAGATATATTTTCTTACGGTGAGCTAAAGCAGTGATTCTCGACTGGTGGATCGTGACCCATAAGTGGACCCTGGTCCATCTCCTCCTCATGTGAAGCCACTCCTGAACCAGAGACATTCGAAGTGTCTCACCTGGGCTACGGAGAAAGAGAACTGGACCGTTGCTCAGTGGTTCAAAGTCCTCTTTTCAGATGAAATTAGATTTTACATGTTGGAAATCAAGGTCCCAGAGTCTGGAGGAGTGGAGAGACACACAGTCCATGTTGTTTGAAGTCCAGTGTGAAGTTTCCACAGTCACTGATGATTTGGGGCATGTCATCTGCTGGTGTTGGTCCACTGTGTTTCTGAGGTCCACAGTCAATGCAGCCTCTACCAGGACATTTTAGACACTTCTTCCTTCTGCTGATCAGCTTTATGAAGATGCTGGTATCCTTTTCCAGCAGGACTTGGTGTCTGCCCACTCTGCCAAAGGTGCTTAAATGACCACATGGTGTTACTGAGCTCTGATTGGCCAGCAGACTGACTTGACCCCCCTATCTATGAGGGATTGTCAAGAGGAAGATGTTTATATTTATTAATTTATTATGTTTATTAATTTATTAGATGCTTTTACCCAAAGCGACTTACAATAACGCACCTATCAAGCACGTTGTGATCTGTGGGGGAAACCGGAGCACCAGGAGGAAACGAGGCACCCAGCTGCAGAGACAAAGATGGCGGACAGCCTCATTTTTGCCGGAAGTGACGTGACCTCTGTACCGGAGCAAGTTATTATTCATGGGTCATTCTTTGATTCTTCACCAGTTGGTGGCGGTAATGCACCTTTGTGTTTTTGCCAAGTGCCAATAAACCCGAAACAGAAGAAGAATAAGTTTTACTTCGTGTGTGGAGACATGGCGGACAGAAAAGACCTAAGTGAAAGTGTTTTAATAAATCACAATGTAACAATTTTTTTCGCAAGGTAGATGCATTAAATAAAGCTGGCATATCAAAGTGATATGACTAGCTGTTTGTTGTATTTCCGTTGGCTTGTTCTATCTGAATGAGTCCGTGAGTCTGTGTTAGCGTTAGCTTAGACGTAGATGGCGTGCTTTTGAACCGGAAACTTCTAAACTTTGCAATTGTCCTTTTTGAAAGCCTCTTATAGGTGAATAAACTGTGTTTAAACACAAAATAGAACAATGAAAGATCCTTTACTGTCCCACAGTGGGAAAGTTATACTTTAACAGCATCAAAGTGACTATTTTAATTATAAGATTCACTCAGTAGAAGTAAAATAATAAAAATAAATACATTTCGAACAAAATTGATTTACTGCAGTATTTAAAAACTGTCATGATCATATTTAAAGAAAGTGTGATTATTAACACAAGTGCGAATTACAAGTAAAATGAGTATGAGAATGATATCTCGCCTCTATAAACCCTTAATGTGTATTGTCACGTAAGTGATAAAACACACTAAATTAATTGAAATAGGATCATTTAAATTTTTTGTAATGAACGTGAAGTTGATTTGGTAAAAAAAAATAAAAAAAAATCAGCAGACAATAAATAATTGATATTGTCCAAAAACATCATAAAGTAAATTTAATAATTAATAACATAATGTTCAAATATTTAGAGATTTGTGAATATTTGTGACTATAATTTAAATTATAAATGACATTAAAATTATTTTTTATACTTATGTTCTGACCTAGATATCAACTATAAGAAAACTGTGCAAAACCTGCAACATGGACACAAAGAGGTCCCGGATGGACAGACTGCGGGGGGAGATGAAGAGCAGGCAGACCTGTGACAAGGTATTTCAGTCAACTTGGGGAGCCTCTGGTGAGTTTGTAACTTCACACATTTTATAACAACTACCTTAAAATGTTAATAGAATGAAATTATGTAGCCTTTTGCGAGTAGCCTAATGCAGAACACTAAGCGATTACAAATCAACATTTATAATCATATAGACTTTTTATTTACATAGGTGGCTGGTCTGTCATTATGTGTCCCCATGGAATTGTGTACAGTGTCAAGTTCAACCTCCGAGCAGAAAGCCCCAGGGATTTTGCAGACCTCCTGTTGTCATGGAAGAATTTACCGAATGTCTGCATATATGACTTTGCACGTGGATTGGTGGCCAATGCAAATTTAAGAGTTCCAGAAAACCCCTCTTTCCAGCCTTTTGAGGGAAGGCTAGCTGACCCAACAGATGAGAATGTTGACGCTGCTTCCAAACGGAAGTCAACAGTGCATCTTTCTTGGCTGAATGAAAAACTTAAACCCCCAGACACCAATGGCCATCCCTAACAGCCTCAAACAACCACTATGTCCTGTATGACAAATTTCATCAGGCAAATACAAAAGACCCACAGGATGTGCTACGAAGGATCCACATAGTTCCAGAATGTCAGGCAACGTTAAACAGTCAAGTAGCAGAGCAGATTTTTGGATGTCTGCGAAAAAACAATTACTTTTTGAAAAACATGGGTCCTTCTACTCACATCTTCTTTATGCGCAACATTCTGGACCACAGAAACAACAGTCGAAATGAAAAACTGCTGAAACGTGAGTTGAAAAGAGGTCTCCAAGGTCAACAGCTGCAAACTACAAGTCTGTCAGACTTTGGCCAAGTTAAACTAGGTAACATGACATGTTATCTTCAGAATAGAACTAACATTGTATTTTATGCAATGTTAACCCAAATACATAATTTATGTTTCAAAAGTGTGCCAGCCAAGCCTAGCTCCAAAATGCTGCAACGAATAAGCACATTCAGATTGCCACTCCAGAACAAGGTACATGTGTCCCACTGTAAGTCTACAGTCATCGGTGACTAGGGTTGCCAACTCCCTGAAAAATAAATAAGGGACACCTCGCTGACAGAGCCGGCCAACCCGACTGCCTTTACCTGTCCCTGCATTGTGAATTTTTTATTTTTTTTGCCCCAGTGCAGTGCGCTTTATATGCGTTATCACGCACTTTTTCCAGCCAGGGGTTTTCCTTTTCACATTCCTCCCTGTATTTTTGCAGCCTTTTTTGTTGTTTTTTCCCAGAGGAGCACAACAAGCATTGCTAGTCAAAGGTGTAGGCCTACTATCGTCCGAGAGCTGTAAAGCAGTGTCGGCATCTGTGTCCCTGTCGGTGCCCATGCTGCTTTGATATTGTCGTTCATTGCCTTCCGGTATCTTCCTCGCAAGCAACCGTACCTCGACTAATGAGATAAGCGGGATTCTGTATCGTCATACTCGTGTAAGTATGCTGTCAGCTCATTGGTCACAGAGCAGGAGAGGAAAGGAAATGCAGTATTACCGTTTACGTTTTCATACAAAGTGTTAAATTCATTAACATTTTACAGACTCATTTTGATTCTCGCGGTAATATGGGACAAAGTGAGTCCCTTTTCAGGTCAATACAGTATGCATACTTTTGTTTCTAAATACGGGACAATTCCATTTTTCAAGGGACGGTTGGCAACCCTACTGGTGACACTTCTGATGAAGACCGCAGACGCAAGTCGAAACATGTCAAGAAGGTAAACAAAAACTTGATGACCATATATGTCTGAAAAAGAACCTAAGTAATCATTTAACAAAGAAACATAATGAACATAGTAAAGCATATCCTTAGTAGCTAACCTACACAAAGAAAACCAACTTCCAAGGTAAAATCTAAGTTACGTGAATTGTAATAATTTAAATAAAGTTTAGGTAGTTTTTTTTTTAAATATCACGTAACTTCCACCACCGAAGACTTCTGGTACGGAGGTCGAAACTCAAATTTTGGAACATCACTTTCGGCAGAGAGGCAAGGTAATGTAAAGCTAATTATGTCACTTCCAGTATTGAGGTCATGTGACTTCCAGTACGGAGGCGGCTGTCACCATCTTTGTCTTTGCAGCTGAGTACTCTTGGAGAAAAACCCATGCATGCATGGGGAGAACATGCCAACTCCATGCAGAAAGACCACATCCGGGATTTGAACTACGACCTTCTTGCGAGGCAAAAAGTGCTAACCACTACGCCACCATGCAGCCGTCTGAGTCATCAGACCCAACAATGCAGATGACCTTCAGACCTGGGCTTCTATCACACCTCAGCAGCGCTAGGCTGATCCCTCCATGCCACAAAGCATTGATGCAAGAAGTCATGCAAAAGGAGGCCCAACCAGGTATTAAAGTGCCCATGACATCGGTTTCCATGTTTTCTGACTTATCTATCATGTTGCAACGTTGAGTTCTCACCTTAAACCTGCCAGAAAGAGCAAAAAACGGCGTCCATCTGTCTCCTAGTACAGCCAGTGAGAAGCTCTTCCAGATTTCAGACCCAGGTTTCAAACAGTTTTTTTCACTCCAGCCCGCTATGAGGTCATAGTGATCCGGACTTGCTTATATGGTCAATTCTCCTCCAACATGCACGTTCACGACACCTGGAGCGAGGCAGTGCTGCCGCCATTGCCCATAGACCGTGTAGTGTTTAGTTTCAGTTTTGTTTCTCTTTCACGTGACAACACTGCCCCCTGCTGCAGCAGAAGTGCCAGGCTGCCAAATAAGGAGAAACCCAGCAGAACCGGAAGGCGGCGCTTTCTTCTGATCTCTGAGTTGCTCGTTAGGAAATAATTACAGCGTATTTTGAGTTATAATGGTGCAACGCTAATCTAGAGGCATCAAAGATTACACCTGTTTAATATAAAGTGATTTAAATATGGAGTCACAGGCACTTTAAGTGCATAGAAATTAACAGATTTTCAGAAGCCTGACATTGGTTTCTTTTTTGATTTTATGTAATATTCAAATTTTCTGAGACATAATTATTTCATTATCTGCAAACCATAATCATCAAAATGACAAGAAATAAAGGCTTGACATACTTTTTCATGGTATTTTGTCCTGAATCTGCTCTTTATAGCAGTATGTGAAGTGTTTACCTCGTCTGCCGGCTGCACTGTTTATCTGTCAACGCCGTGCAGAGAAAAATTTTTTATTTTTTTTTGTCATTTCCGTGCCTTTTGCTTCTGACAGGCATGATTACAGGTTCTTATGTGGGAACGTTCACATTAACAGCAGCAACAATAGTCGACAAAAGTGTAGGAAGTGGCAAATAAAAAGAAAACATGCTCGGTTATTGCCTTCATCTGCACCATTTTTCACAACAAACATTTTGGAGGGGGTTTTGGCGAGGGGGGGGGGGTCTAAATGTTGCATAAAGCCTGTAAATGATTGAATCCTTGATGTTTATGCTGTCATGTTTGAGAGGTAATCCTGATGCAATCTTCACCATGTTTTAAACCAACAACTTTCACTGAAGAATATTTAAAAGTGAGCTTTAATTGTCAAGCAATTTCAAACAAAGAATGACACTTTTAGTAATAAATCTTCAAGCTGTTATAATAAACTCCTTGACTTTGCTGTTTCCCTTTGAATGCATGAGTCTAGTGTAATATTTGCATCAGCATTACTTAGAAGTGTTTGCTAATGTTGCATCATTTGAGTTTATTATAAAGTTGAAAAACAAGTCCGTCAGAGGAGAAAACAGCAGACAAAAAGACTCCAGATTGCTGATTTTCCGTTTGATTCTTTCCCTCCTTATAAACCCAGAGAAGAAGGTTTGGCTTTCTTTGTTGCTGAGGCTGAAATGATTAAACGGTCCTCCGTGGATTTAGGAATGCTGCCATTTTTAGGCCCATGAAATCCTCTCAAATCCCATGGGATAAAGCTGAAAGTGCAACAAGCAAAAACAAGCTGTTGTTGAAGAGTTGACATTTGAGAGAGGATAGATTTAATTTATTGCACAAAGACTCTGACAGGTGGATAAATACAGAAAAATAAACCATGTGTTCTTAACTTGACGATGCAGACGTTTTTTTTTTCCTGCAACTTTTTAATAATAATAAAAAAACTTTGGTTATGAAGAACCTTAGCCGATGGAGCTGTAACATCTATTTCCTGGCGTTATCGGGTTCTGAATTCACCTCTTTTATACCTTCCTGTCACCATGGCACCAGCAATAGGAAGCAGTTTGATAACTCAGTCACTTTATCAGAAAAGAAAAAAAAAAGAAGCAGCCTGGCTGACATTTGGACTAAGATGGCTGATATAACATTGCAGCTGACATTCATTTCACCTCTTTCAGCCCACACGTTTGTCTCTGAGTTTTCTCAGACCAATAATCAGACTGGAGGTGTTGTGAAAGAACCAAAGAATGAAAACAGGTTGTAGTGAAAATCCAACCTGTTATCTTATCTTAAACCAGGTCCCATGTTCGTCTCAGCTCTGCCACATCTAGGTGTTTCTGTGCTTTTTAATTGAAATCAATTCAACCAACTGCAAAAGACATTTTAATCCGTCACAGTAGACAAATTCTAGTCATGTTTTTGAAGCGCCCACACTACTGAATCTGCTCTCCTCTAATAATTTGTTAAAGGCCAGTCAGATCCTGGATCTGAGTTCAACATTTGACACCGTGAATCACTCAGTGCTGCTACAAACAGACGTCTGCAGTACAGCTCTGGACCAGTTTGCCTCATATTTAGGCTTTTAGACATATTTCTGTTGTCAGTTCCTCTTTTAAATCTCAGTCAATCTCATGCACGGTGTTCCACAAGGTTCTGTTCATGGCCCCATTTTATTTGTGCTTCATCTACTTCCTCTTTAAAAATCTTTTAATGGGGTTTCTCATCAATGTTATGCTGGTGACAATCAGTTTTAAAGGCATACTTTGCAACTTTTTCATATTTTTAAATCTTTTCCTTGAGCCAGTCTGTGCTAATATGACCCTTTGCAGGATTAATGAAAAGTCACTCAGCCCCATCTGGTGCTTAGATCCGGAATACCACGGTTGCAAGTTCTCAGTCGCTGGTCCTGAAGTCTCACAAAGTCACGTATCTCGCGAGGGTTAGGTTAACCCAAAGTGGCTAGCTGTTATGCTAGCGCCGGAGTGTTTTTAGCTCATGATTAGAAATTTGGAGGTGATTTTTGATGATTGAGCTCTACTTAAATCTTCACATTGTCTTTTCTTGCTGTTTCCAGTTGATGAACATAGGCAACATGAGCTGTATAATTTCTATTACTGAGATAGGAATGGTTGATTATTAACTCACCGTTGTCTGCAAAGTTTTTGACTCGGTCCTCAAAGCACTCCCATGTTACATGTGAGCTCTCTGCATTGGCACCCTGTTCTGGTTTGGACTTTTAAGGCTCTGCATTATATCTGCTTTCAGTCTCCAAAAACCAGACTGAAAACTAAAGATGTTTAAATCATTACCCAAAGTCCACAGCCACAGTGTTGGAATGTAGATCATCCACTAAATCAAGAACCTCACTTATCAGCCTAACTTCCTGTCTACCACAATAGAGCAAGCTGAGCACTAATAGGGTTACTCACACAGAGTAATAACATGTCACTGTCTCTGGTCTAACACGGTTTTAGACATTACTGTGTTGATAATTAGGTGATCCTACACATGTCCATGTAATGGGTCAAATTACCGTATTTGCCCGAATATAGGATGACCCTGATTATAAGACAACCCCCATTTTTCAAGACTGATCTTCAGAAAAATGAATAAATTCACTTTTTAAAGAAACTATTTTTAATTAAATTTTGAGAAAATAATTTATGATACCTTAATTACAGTAATATTTGCTTTTTAATCAGGAATTAAAGTTCACTGTGACAACATATTTCAGTCAATTGGGGAAAAAAAAAGAGGAAAAAAAATCTCCAGTCAATTTCCTCTCTCTTCCTCACTCTGGCTGAGTGGACTCACCTGACTCCTCCCTCTCTTTTTCTCTCGCTCACTGAGACTGTGCAAGTGTGTGTTTGTGTGTGTCGAGCCAGTACCGTAATTACACGTAAAACGCGCAGCTTCAGAAACGGGTCCTGTCTGTGGACGCCAGGCAGCGCTGGATTCTCCGGTGTTTTTCAGGCTTGAGGAAGCATGTGTGTGTGAATCAAGCGACGTGCTCACCTATACAGAGCTCACGCTGAAAACACTGCAGCGGGTCTACTAATCCCAAATCACTGAGGTCCAACAGAAAGTGTCGGCTCCGTACCCACACTAGTCTGAAAATGCCAGAAGTTGATCTGGCTGGAGCTGAACTTTGCCATCAGGTGTTTTAATCCTCAGTTGACCTGTAAATTTGAGGTGGAGCAGACGTCTGGGACCGCTTGTGGTCCAAGAGCTGCTTCCTGCTGCTGCCGCTTCTACGGTTTGACCATAAAGCATGCGCCCCCTGCTGGTGGGCTGAGGCGCGATAGTAAGACAACCCCCCCCTTCTTAAAATGTTTTTTGATGGAAAAAAACCTCGTCTTATATTCGGGCAAATACGGTATACCAAACAGAAGAACAATGGCAGACAGAAGTAATGGCACTTTAACACCTAGGTCGGCCCGGCCTAGCCCTGGTAGGGTAAATGTTTTCACATCTAGGTTATCTGTGCGTTTTCCATGCTAGTCTAATGTTTTTTTTCGGACCTGCACCCCGGCGGTCAGCTTGGGGCTGAGCTGACCCAACACACCTACTACTGACTGATTGGCCAGCTGACGTCTCATGCCTACCTACAATACAAATCTCTGAGGTTCCTCAAAACAAGCCACAATCGGAGTACAAAAAATATAAGCACCACGAGGTTCTCCATTGTTTTAACGGTCTTATCCCACTCGTCTCAGCTGACCGTGCTCACAGTGCTTTGTTTACTGACGCTCATGTATGAAATCACTTATTTCTCCAAGCCACTTTTTATTGCCACTCTTGTGGTGGAGGATGTGTTTGGTCACTTCCTGAGAAGGCTTTGTGAACACAACATGGCCGCTCGGGGGCGGGCTGACCCAACCTAGACCGGACCGAGCCAGATGTGAAAGTGCCACAAATTCATTGCAACTAATCAGACGGAAAATACTATCAAGATTCTGTATAACGTATACATAATTATTCATAACAATATAGATTACTAAAAATTTCAGCCAATGAAAGCTGTTTTCTGCGTCTAGTCCTGGTCTTTGAGGGACACTATCCGCCATGTTTTTCTTCTTCAAACACATTTCTGATTTAATGACTTCAAGTTCTGTAGATCAGATGCCTTTTAATAACCCATGGATTCAAATCAGGTGAGAAACTTCTAAAATGAGCAGGTGAGTGGCCCTCAAGGACCAAAGTAGAAAAGGAATGACCTATTCATAAACTATACTGCCAAAAGATTAGGGATACCCAACAAAATCAATGTGTTCTAAGTTCAATAAGATATTTTACACAAAAAAATCCAATTCAAAATCACAAAAATATATCAATAAGAACAATGCTGCTATAATGGTTAAAATTTTAAAGAATTACAATTGTCATAATACAGTATGTCATGATATAGGGTTAGGGTTTGCCTAACCCTAACCCTTGTAAATACATTTCTTTGTAGCAGTTTATTCTTTTTAACTGCCTCAAATTGCCACATTTCCTAAACCAGAGTCAACATTTGGACGATCAACCCTTTTCTGATTTGCGTCATCATAAACATTAGCAGTAGGATCAGAAACCCCGTGGTTATGTGTCATTCCTCAAAGCGCAGCTGGGTTTTTAGCTGAGCATTAATGTAAAATAACATAGATGGAGCCTGATGCCTGAGGAGGATCACACTAATTTATGTAGAATTAAATTAGTCATGTTGAATGTGATAATTACTCTTGTTAAGCAAAATGATCATCCAACACTAGGCGCTGCCACAATGTGCCATGACTCTAGCTCGCAGCCATTTGATTTTCTTAGTCATAACAGTAGGGATGGGCTGCCTCAAATTTAATAGCTTTAATGGCTTGCAGCTTGAAAATTTTCCAACAAACCGTCGTGTTACAGGACACATGTAGCGCTCTCCATCTAACGGTATCAATAACACAACAAATACAACTGATTTTGCACTTATTGACTCACTATAAACACTTCACGGTGTCCCATAAAGTCCTGAATGATGTGATGACCAGGAAAATAATCCACCACATTAAAGCAACTCCAGACCATCACACTACCACCACCATGTCTGACTGTTGGGATGATCGTGTTTTTCTGAAATACAGAGTTTTACTCTAGATCAGGGATTCCCATACTGTGGTGCTGCAACTAGGGGGTGCGCAAGATGAAAACTGTAATGACGGAAATTTAAAATAATTATACATATACAGTGTTTTTCCCCACTCAATAAAAATGTGTAAATAAGCATGTATACCATTATTGTGTGGAGCTGTGGGACAAGATTTGGATGAACTTTGAGTCTTTTTTTCTGTCAATCATGTGAACTCTTTCGAGTAGACCTTTATTTTGAAGGCGACGATAACTTTTACTATTTAGTTCTGGGGCGAAGTTGCAGGAGCTGCTGGACTGTTTACCTCTCAAATGGATATTATTTATTCAAAGAATCCTTCTTGACAGCTTGTAACAACTCTGCTGATTGATTCCATGTGTCCTTATTTAATCAACTCCATGCTGAGTCGTTTTCTTTGTTTCTTTTGTTTTTACTAAAGATGCAGCACTACTTTCTGCTGCTGATGAGCTAATGGCTAACGGAGCTGGGTGTTAATTTTTGCATCATTTAAAAACACTAAGCAGTTAGTTAAGCGAACCGTCCGCTTAATCCAGTGTAGTAACCTTCTGCTCACTTCCAAACATTTGATCAGCACCCCCTCATACACACCCACAGTCTTTACAAGATAAGCGCATCACATGGAAATGCGAGGGGCGTTTACTGACTGTAGGATGCACAACTCTCGCAGTAATCCTCGGTTACATATGATTTAATTATTAAACACTCAAAAGTATCGAAAATGTGTAACATTAATGATTCGTAGGAATTTGTTCAAATATCAAAAGGTCCATCCGGGGATTGGGGGTGCGCGAACACGGCTGGGACATAGAAGGGGGTGTGCGGTTTAAAGTTTGGGAACCGCTGCTCTGGATGGAATGGGACACACCTTCAGCTGACATAATATTTTCCCAGAAGTCTTGAGGATCACCAAGTTGTTTTTTTGTAAATGTGAAACGTGTCTTTGAGTTTTGGTCTCGGAACTCTCCCATGGTGACATTTTTGTCTTGTCTCTTTCGAATTGCTGAATCTCACCAAGTGAGGCTTTAGATGTTCTGGGCTCTTTAGTTCTTGAACATATTTACAGCAGGGCATGCTGTGTTGCTTTTTGAGATCTTTTAGCCTGCTTCATGTTGTCAGACAGGTTCTATTAAAGTGATTTATTAATTTTACAGGTCTGGTAGTGATCAGGTCTGGGTGCAATTACTTTTTCACAAAGGACCAGGGTGGATTGGATGGATTTTTTCCATTAATAAACAAAATCATAATTTTTAAACTACATTCTATAAGTACTCAGGGATTTTTATTTTGTCTGATATTGAAATGTGTTTACTGATCTAAAACATTCAAGGTGACAAGTCGGTAGAACAGAATAAATCTGTAAGGATTGGAAGTAAATACTTTGTCACGGTACTGCATGTAAATTTGATGAAAGTTTTGATCGTGTATGACGAGTGTACTTTGTATAAACTCTTGCTCTGCTGCCGTTCATCATCCATTTATCGTCTCTGTAGTGATGCCTGCTGTTTGGGGAAGGTACTGGAGGAAGTCTGGTGTATTTCCATGTAAACAGAAACTGCTGTGTTGACTCAGCAGCATGATAATTTAATTACCAATGTGTGACCCATTTTTTCAGCAGCATGAAAGAAATGGCTTAAAAGTGTCTGCGGTGATAGAAGTCCTATAAATTAGGTCATCCTAACCCATCGTCACATCAGTGCTTTTAGCTAGGAGAGAAGTGAAGGAAAAGAAGAAATAAGGAATAGATTGATGTATAATGTTAAAATAAACCTTTTACTTATCTGGTTCACATTAACTGAGAAATAAAGGTTATAAATTTACCAACAATGTTTAAAGTGATAATATGCAACTTTTTCATATTTTTAAATATTTTCCTTGAGCCAGTATGTGCTAATATGACCCTTTACAGAGTTAATGAAAAGTCACTTAGCCCCATCTGGTGATTACAGCCGGAAAACCACGATTGCAAGATCTCCGTCGCCGTCACGGTACCCAGGAAGTCACGTGTCTCACGAGGGTTAGGCTAACCCAATGTGGCTAGCTGTTATGCTAGCGCTAGAGTGTTTTTAGCTCATGATTCCTGAGTTTTTTTCAATCTCTCCCTGCTTAAACACAGCTGATTTCTTTGAAAGAGTAAATAACTGCTCCTGTAGAAAGCTATGAAGGCTGAGGAGACATTTCAACAGGTAGATATTGGCGTTTAGAAGCTGAAACGATCTGGTAACTTGTTTAATGCAGTAATTAAAAACGGACACCAGAGGGAGCCCAAAACTGCATAATATCACTTTAAATTGCCTTAAATTCCGTGCAGCATCGGGCACCTTTCTAGGCAGGAGGTAACACTAAACTGTGGTTTGGTCTGAGGAAGGTTTAACTAAATTTTTTAAAATTTATGTTGCCCAACATTTCTTTATAATTGTGTTTGTATAAATGCTAAAAAAAACAACAACATGTTTTTGACTTGTTTATGACGGAAGTCCACTCTGTTCCCGACCCTACTCTCACTAGCCGTTAGCTCCTCATGATGGATGTTTTAATTCCTCTGGTTTTCAAGATATATAATTTAGCTTCTTACTAGAAAATCTCTACAACGACACACAAATGTCTGTTAGCTGCAGTTCATTTAATCGACTCTTTGTCTACAAGCTGTTTCTGGAAAAGTTTACAGTGACCTAAAATCCTGTTTGAGTCTGATCTGACGTTCCCGCAAAAAAAGGGGGGAAATCACCTGTTGTATGCAACAAAAAGACCAAATTTGAACTATTAGTTGGAATTTTTAAACCTTAATCTTTTTAATGTCCACACCAAGAAGCAATAAAAAAATTCTATTTTCTGCCTTTTTGTATTCATTTGGGGCAATAAGAGCTATAATTACAAGGTAATAATAGTGTAAAAATGAATAATGTAAGTCCAGTGCTTGCTTTAATAAGATAATAGGGACCAACTTGTGCTTTATCCCAATGGTTAAAGGGTTAAAGTTGATCAATAGGCTATAGGATGATCTTTAAATCTGAATGTAATATTTTCTGGTGTGAGCTGACAGGATGCATACAGTACTTACATAAATCTTGAGCATTCTTTTGTCTCCTTTAAGAAAAAACTAGTTTATAAAGTAATTTTTGCTACAACGTTACGGCACATTTATTTTCAAATGAACCAGCAAATGCAATTTCATATCAGGAAATATCATGTTGCGATTTTAAGAAAAAGGGTCATAAAAATAATAACAATAGAGTGTTTTGTCTTCAATGCTTCCTGAGTAACAAACATTTTGTTTTTTGTCACAACTTGCCAGCTGGATCTGCATCTGCTCAAGTTCACGGTCCACAAACAGCCGGAGCTACAGGAAGGAGATCCTGAGATGCTTCTGCTGGTTTCATCCCTCTGGAGTCTAAATGCTCCAGTGCTGTAATCAGTCACTGGGAATGAGGATCTATGCATCCATGATCTGGAAAGAAAATAATAAAGGTCCTATATGTTGGCTGGATGCACTAAATCACCCATATGTTTGCAAATGTGATGGATTTTTTTGTTTGATTCATCATTTAGATTGTTTTTGTCCATCTTTAGGCTTTGAAGGGTCCTCCTTCAAAAACATTGAAATTCTTCACAGTTAGAGTTGACCATCTATAAAACCAGGGGTGCACATAATTTTGTCATTGAGGTAAAGGAGAACCTGGCGTTGATGCTTGGTGTGCACCTGTCCAATGATGTTAGGGTTTTTTCGACCCGCGGTTCCTGCACATTTGAAAGCTTCACCCTCATTAAAAACACGTTATAATATTGACTGAATGTCGGTCCACAATGGAGCATTCAGCCAGGGGATCTGATACGCACACGATATCTAATGCGCACTAGTTATGCACAGCCCTGTAATTACAATAACTTGATTTCAGTTTTTTATTTCATTAATCAATTTTGTCATAATTCAAGTAAAATTCATACGTCACTCGAAGGGGCAGCAGGGTTTCACTGCTGTAAACAAACTGTCGCCCTTCTAAAATGATGGATCTAATCTACAGATTCCTCCTGAGACCTGAAGAACCTCTGCGTCCTCCTTGACTGCTGCCAAAAACAGCAGTCAAGTTAGCACACTCAACGCTAACCACCGGTTAGCCACGTTAGCTCCGCAGTCAGGAAAAGAGAAGTCATTCAGCTAATCTATAACCAGGGGTGCACATAACTGGGCCACCAGTGTGCATGCACACCAGATATCATGCATGCGTACCTGATCCCTCTGCCCAAACGCTCCTTTACGGACAGGTGCTTTCATGGTCCCAATCACGCAGCCCACAATAACACACGAGCTTCACGTCCCACAGCGGGGAGCTCTAAGTAGCTTGTTGACACACACATGCTGACCTGCCAGCACACACACAGAGAACTGGAGCTCCCCTCCCCACAGCCAATCACTGATGTGGTGTTCTCTCCGTTGCCTTCAAATGCAAAAACCAAAACAATCAATTTTTTTAACAATTTAGGTTCTGAAGACGTTCAGTATCCTCAACGTTCACCATCAGCGTTCAGATGGGCTGGTTGTCGGTGTAAAACTCAGACTGCAACATGTAGGTTCAACTCTCCATCTATCTGATGTTTGTGGTCCTGATCTGAATTGAATTCTAATTTAGAAAATTCTGACCGACCAGCAGGTTTCAGATGCTACATCTGACTGATGAAACGTTGTCATCTAACATAGTTTTAATGCAGAAAAACCGACAGAGGTAACTGTTTACTGCAGTTTCCCCGTTTTCTTCTTTGAGACGAGTCCCTGCTGTGAAGTCTGACTGGGTGGCTAAGACTGGAAACAGTATTTTATTTAAAACTCAGTATTTATTTTAAAACATCGTATTTTTCTTAAAATCCAGCCATGGAAATGCAAAGCATTATTTCAGTGGGGTTTTAATACTTTAAGTACATCATTAACAGGAAATGTACCTCCGTAACTTTTGAGTAATCAGACTGTAATCAGACTGTAAAATAAAATTAAGTAATTCCATGCAGATGTGTGATCTGATTAGATTTTAAATGTTTCTTTAAGAGAAATTATTTAAATCTTATTTATACTGAATTGCATTATTTCTCTTAGTTTTTAGATGTTCTGCCCTGGTGTTTTCTTTTGATAGTGAGGAGAAAAACATCTCAAATACATTATTCTGTGTTATTTTATTGAATTTGACATCAAGAAAAGATGAGACGCGCTTCAAGGAGAGGAGGTTTGTTACATAAGACTGAAATACGCTCTGTAGCGGGTCAGGGATTATAAAAGGTGCTTGATCTGCTCGCTGCATACAAAACATAAAACATGTTTGAGCCATTTGTTCTGTAAGATTGTTGTTTTTAGTACTTCTGTGGCTTCTATCAGTCAAACTTTTGCATCCTGCTTCACAAATATTTGTGGCTGAATGCGTCCACAAAGGCAAAAATTAAAGTTTAAAAATACCAACAGCGCTAAGACGATTTTGCGTGACAGGGATACTTATGATCTCCGCCTGGTTTAGCCATGCATCCATTCAGTGCAATGAATAATTTAGAGCCCCGCTTATGTGGAACTGCACACCTTCTGCTGCGAGATTCAAACTCTGGGACAAGATAATTAAAAATAAGATGCCTTCAGTTGATGTTTCTGTCTTTAAAATCATAAAGTGCTTTGCAGATTAATTGCATGGCGTGAGAGGGGTTCTACGTTTTTATTTTCTGTGAGGCCCAACACAGCAGGAACACAAATGAGTGATGGGAAGGCAGCAGAAGGAACGCTGTGATCTCAGAAGTTTATATATACCAGGAGGCTTTATGAGAACCAAATACGGTAAAATTCTCTTTAATGTCGGCTCTCAGCCTTCGACTGCATATTAGTTTGAGAGACTGGTGCTCCCGACTTCCACTGTAATTACCTGCAGCGAGTGTCCTCAGCGAGGAGGAAGGCAGCCGGCGCAGGCAGGGGGTGGACTTTGTTTCAATTAGTCTCATCTGTTTCATCTTTTTTCGCTGCAAAGACACGAGGAGCACGGAGATGGGTGTTGGTCCTGTACACGGCTGACTGAGAGGGTCATGCTCTCCTTGACACGATCGCTATGAATGAAACGGGAAGCATTCAGAAGCTCCCTTTGAAGTGAAAGCTTTCGTTTTTGAAGTCCTGACACGGCTCTGTAGTCTTATTTATGTTCTGCAAACAGACGGTTTCCTTTCTGATGAAGAAACTCAGCAGTGCCATCTGTGAAAGTGGCCTCTGATGGAGTTCCGAGGGCTGGGAGCTCTCGATAAGACACTCATGACAAGTGGTCTTTGTCTACAGTGTTTATTCCTGCTGTTCCTGCTAATGCTCCGGCTGTGGAAGGCCGCAGGTTTACACAAGATTCTGTAGCTGCAGCTCATTTGGATCTCCTTAAAGTGATAGTTCAGACCTTTATTAGGGAGTGTGGAAACAATTCTTGTTTCACCCATAGTACCGCTTCCTAAAGGTCCTCCATTCAGAGAAGTAGAGTGAGTGGACGTCTGCCATCTGAAAACAACTCCAGTTTCAAACATTTTGTGCGAATGGCATTTAACAAACCTTTACACTGCTGTAAAGGTTAGATGTTTAGACACTTGATTTACACCAGGACAGGGAAAGTGTGAAATGCTCCTCCTGTTGCAAAGTTAACTGTTAAATTTGTGGATCAATGGACTGCATTGGACACAGGGTGGACAGACAAAGAGAGAAGAGGCAATTAGCAAAAAAATGAATGGGGGGGCAAGGGGAATATTAATGCTGAGCTAATGAAAGACGGCAACATTTTTATACACATTTATTGATTCCTAAATGCAGATATCTGGATATTTGTGTTGGAATGTGTGTTTATTTTTCATTTTTATAGGTCGGTAATTCTCAACTGGTTGGGTTGCGGCCCCAGTTTCAGTGCATTGTGGGTCTTTGTCTGGGTTAATAATGATGAGAACACCCTGTGATGCTATTTGACATCCACCATTTCACACCATAGAAGACCTGCAGAGTTTGATATGCTAATAGTGAAAAGGCAGGTGTGATGACTCGATGGATTTTCTGATCCAGGAGAAGTGAATCTTCTTGACAATGAGCCAGCGCCCTCTGCTGTCGTGGTCGTGTAATGACCCCAAAAAGACCCCAATTATAAGACGACTATGCATTTTTATATTATTTTCCATGAAAAAAAAAACTTGTCTTATATTCGGGTCAATACTGTAGTTAGTGACAGTTGCTTCATCCAGTCTGATTACTTTATTCTGTATAATATGAACATTTAAATAATTATTCTAACAGCAGAGTCCGAAATTAAATTTTTGACTCACCGGCCAAGTTGGCCAGTAGATGATATAATTTACTGGCCAAATTCTACCCAAAGCACGTTATTCTATAATATGATATTATGTTGGATCCAAACAGAAAGGAATAACAACTTCATTAAATAATCATTAATAAGAAAAACAATTTTTTAGTCATTTCAGATGTTTTATTTTAATGTTTTTATTGAAATCAAGTCAGACTCCTTGTTTTCTCTGTCCATGAAATCTGGCCTCCTGCTTCGGACAGTCTTTGTGCCACTTACAGCCTCATTTGGAGTCCCCTGCTCCCCTGAAATACTGTTTACCTTTGTAGGGAGCGGATAAAACACTCAACAATTCTGTCAGTGTTTAAAACAAAAAATAAATAAAAAATGTCAATTTGTATTAATTTATTCACTAGGAACTAAATAAAGTATCAACTTTGACACGACTACGTGTTGTAGAAATCTTTTAGAAGTGCTGTGAAGCCCACGATTCGACATAGAGAAACAGAAAAATTCAGGGCAACAGACTTTTGCACAACACCTGTTGTGCCCTGTAGCCAGCATCAACACCACCATGTCCACCACCATCTCCTCCAGTTCACCACTTTTCCTTAAATCTTCTTGTTGCCACTGGTCCTGGTGGGTTTTCTTCCAGTTCGATTAGTTTTCTTTTTGAAGACCGGCTTACTCCAGTTCAAAACCACCACATTTCACTGCTAGTTTTAACACAAAGCTAACTGCTACCTTGATAAACAGTGAATGGGATAGAATGGGTGGGACTCTTACGTTTCGTGTGCAGGCAGGAGAGGAGCGTCACAGAAATCCATCAAAGAGGACTGATAAACAGAACTACCGGTAATTTGGTGCAAAAAATGTACTCGCTATGTGGCGGATGGCGCTCCAAATTTTACTCGCCAAGTGGAGCAATTTGGTCGCATGTGGCGAGTGTTAATTTTGGGCCCTGCCTAACAGGCTGTGTTGTTTGGGCAGAATTTACCATCAGGCAAAGCAGAGGGTTCTTTTCAGCCCAAAGGGGGCGGGACCTTGTACAGGGTCTAAGTGCCTGGATGTGCTGCTCCAATCCATCATGGTCTTATAGTTGGCCCCAGCGTGACTAGCCGTTAGCATGTCAGTCTGATCAGAGGCGGTTCAAAGAGCCTTCTACAACAGCTATAATATTATTGCTCTACATTCTTAACTTGTTTTAAGACATAAATAAAATGAAGATACTTTTATTTATTTCATGAATCAAAATCTTTCTGGTTTTAGTGTTTTTCCTCAAAAATCTGACCTCCCCAGGGCAGTTTTACTCCCGACCACGTACTAGCAGCAGGTTATTGCTCTCTGTGTTCTTTTTCCCACCGTGTTCCAATCCACCACCAGCTACAGACTCAGGAAGGGCAAAAGGCAGAACTGTCATCATGACAGGAAACAAGGTGTCAAAGAGGCTGGCAGCGCTACAGGCAAGGTCTAACACCGCTCTGCGGGTGACGGTGAGAGCAGGTCAAATCTACAAATGTCTCACCAGCCCTTCACACAAAAACACCAG
Organism: Callopanchax toddi; assembly: GCA_006937965.1. NCBI lineage: Eukaryota > Metazoa > Chordata > Actinopteri > Cyprinodontiformes > Nothobranchiidae > Callopanchax > Callopanchax toddi. Next base: position 3,580,831 of record SSNR01000004.1, read on the forward strand.
AGAATGGAGAGGAAACGTAGAGCAGGAAACCAGGTGAGGTTTTCATATTGAAATACGGCTCACACAATGCTTTTTCGTTTCCACACTTCGCTGTCAGACTTCTACAAGCTGTAGGGCTGGAGTCACTCTCACATAGATGGTTTTTCATTAACACATACTGATGCAGTGGCCTCGGCAGCTCACTTTGATGCAACGAGAGAAGATTCAGTCAGTTTCTATAAGTTAACATTTACATGTGCATGTTTTCTGTCACTTTAACAATATAAAATCTCATTTTTATGCAAGTTTTGCTCTTGGAGCATTTTTACTGTCTGGACAGTAATATTCTACATGTGGACACAGATAGGAGATTTACTCAGACATATTTTATACTAAAATGATCATTTTTACTCCCAACATCCAGCCGAGTCACTTTGATCGCTCGGCCTCTGTAAATGTCCCAGAATGTTATCCACTGATGGACAATCTGGAAAATTGTTTTTTATGTTTTTTCCAGGTGTGTTGACATAAGAATAATTTACTATGGTGTAGTTTACTTGTGAGAAATTTATTCAGACTCTTGAAAAACAGCAGATCTGAATAAATACGAACAAAAACACTGATAAGTCCACATTAGACATGTCCACAAGTCATTTTCTTCCAAGTCAAGTCTCGAGTCTTTAACAACAGACATAAATCTTCTGTAATCAGGTTCCTACCATCTAGTCTGTCTAAAGAACTCTTTATGTTCTGAATTCAAAGCATCTGTAGGTCCAGCTCTAAGTTCAGGACACGAAAACTGATCCGCTGTCATGAACAGGGAGAGCCAGACCCGATGGTGCAGAGAAGCAGTAGGCAGGAGACGGAGGTAAAATCCAAATGATGCGTTTATTATGACAACTGAGAGCTATGACTTGACTTGAATAAACAGAACAGACTAGATTAGACTAGACTATGACAAACCAGAACAGATGAACCAAGCAGGTGACATGAAACAGGAGGGCTTATATACAGAACAGGCTAACAAGGGGCAGGTGAGGACAATGACTAATTAACAGGTGAGGGAGGGGCGACATGACAGGAGCAAGGAAACAGGGGAAACTAAACTGACATGACTAGAACTATGACTAAATACAGGACAATAACTATGAACTAGAAGACTAAACAGAAGAGAAACTAGAAACCAGAACAAACGTAGACAAAACCACCAGACAGGGAATCATAACATCAGCAGCAGTCCAGTGATGTCTGAGGGGATTAGAGAGAATCTACAGTTTGGAAAGTTACCACTAACCAACAGACTGTTTACAAATCTAAATAGGCTTTTTATGGAACACACAAAAGTTAGCCCTTGTGCAATTTTTTTGAAGCCTACAACTGGCAAAAAGCAGATGTCTTTAACATCCTTCAGCAGTGGAGGGGGTCTAGGCTGGGGCCAGCTGCTCTTTTAGAGGGGCACAATCTAAAACAAAACACTACAAACACTGTCTTTAAGTATTTCAAATTTTACTATATGATTACAACAATATAATAACAGCAATTAAGTTAAAGTTCACTTCAATAAGTTTCCATCCATCCTTTTTCCTTAACCGCTTCATCCTCCACAGAGGGTCGCGGGGGAGCTGGTGCCTATCGCTAGCGGTCAAGGGGCGAGAGGCGGGGGACACCCTGGACGGGTCGCCTGTCCATTGCAGGTCACTTCAATAAGTTTCAAAATAAAACAATTTTGGAAAACTACTTTGATCTCTTCATTTCAGTGACAACATGAAAGAGTGTTTGTCTCTAATGAATGAGACTCAGCACTTAGCGGGGGGGCCAAGCTTGCCGTCAGGGGGCACCGGCCCCAACCTAGAACCGCCCCTGTCCTTCAGTACATTCAGCATTAAGCAGCAACATGTATTTCCTTTATTATGAATGCAGTTTAAACTAAGTTTCTTTAATACTATAATAATAAAAGTTTCCCTTTTTCTCCTACAGGAAAACACTTCTTATTCTCGGACACCCTTCACCATTTCCTGTCAGTAATTAAAAGTTTTCAGCGCATGATCAAAGTTTAACCAACACCTCATATCTGATACACATATTTATACATTTCTAGGAGTTCTACCTTTTAACCGTCGAAAAAACATAAAATACCTGCTACAACACGTGTCTTCTGCCCTCAGTGGCAGGTGACGAGTTCTAGGTTTATTTCTGTTGTTGTATTTTATATTTATATAACTAATTATATCATTGTTACATATATTACCAATGGACAATTTATTTACATCCTGTCTGACCACTTATTCAAATCAGAAACTGCTTTTTGAGATTCAATCATAAAGATGGGGATAGATTAGAGGGCCAGCTAGCGTCCTTATTCATCCTCATTCAGCATCCCACAGACATGAATAAAAAGGTTCATATAACACATAAAAATTTAATCAAAATTGTAAATTTAATACATATTTTAAAAATCATAATATAAATATTTAATGCAAACAAATATTTCAGCCCCTTTTATACATTTTATTAATACAGATCCCTTTTATTTTTACTATAAAGATTAATTTAACATTTTAATGTCTTAATTACAAATTTGTAGACTTTTTTTTAAACTGTAATGGTTCCTTGTGGAGCTTATAGTGTATTTAATACTTTTTGCAGCATCAAACAAATCCCTCAACACTTCTAACGTCATGTTTCTGGTTTTTCTTTGAGTTCTTGTTTTCTTGTTGTCTATATAAAATGATCATCATTAACTGGTTTTAAATTATTGCATCGGGTACACTCCGAGTTCTCCTCCCACACTGTTTTGGGGCATTGTGAGTACTGACACCATATGGCATTAAGCTGTGAGAAATATGGAAGCTGTGTGGATGCCTGACTGCAAAGGGCAGCCCGGGGCGAGCGCTTTGTAGCTGAAGATGTGTTTACGGTCCCTAATAGATCGGCGCGGAGCCAAAAATCTCAACGGTCTACGAGGAGCCACGGGCGAGGGTCAAAATAGTCGGCAGAGCGAAATATTTAATTACCAAGTGGTGAGCCACTGAAGGGCAACCAGGAAATTTACGCATGAGCAAATTTATGTGCAGGTGTTGATTGATATTATGTTTGTTTTCCCTTTTTTAAAAAATTCCTAATGCAGTCATTTTCTGTTTATGGTTCGCTTTAATGTCAGAACTCCTAATCTGCAGGTTTGAGAAATCTGCATGTTTCAATCCCCCTCAGAACTTTAAAATACCTTACCCTCCTCTTGCCCCCTGTGCAGGTGACAAGCTCAAATGAGAGATAGCTCCATTTGCTTCCTATAGCTAATTGGATTAGCGCTTAAGGCACTACAATAACGGCTGAATTTAGAGAGGCAGGCTGAGAGAATGGGGGAGTGGGGAGCTCAGCCAATTTTCCAGTGAAATGAGCTTTGCTCCAGGTAAAGAAGAGAAAAAAAACCTGCAAAGAAATAGAGAAGCTGTGTGTTGAAGGATTTTATGCTCCCCGACTCAGTAATGAGTCACAAAATTTACGTTAAATGTGTTACAAGAAGGGGCAGCCAGCTGTAAATGGGATGACTGTACCAATAAGAGATGCAGGCAGGGGTTGAATTTTGTCCTTTTTTTGTTAAAGCCATAAATACAAGAATATAATTTAGCTTTAGTGTGGCAATTTGACATTGAATTACAGTGCAGCTCTGGCGGACCACCACAGGTTTAAAAGCATATTCAGAAATATTGATGTTTAAAAGCAAAGGAAGCCCATCTAATGCATTTAGTTCTGTAAATCAAAACCTTTAATGATATTCATATTTCTCTGTTTTATTATACATTTAAAAGAACCTGAAACCAGAAGTGACACCTGTGAGATTCAATGTGAGACAATCGGAACACAAAACAATCTACATTGATTAAAATTATTAGCATATTTGCTCAATAATAAAGCACATTTAAAGGGACATGAGGGAGCTTTGAAAAACAAACCTCATGAGCGCCGCGCCTGGCGCTGCGAATAACTGCAGCTTTTAGCGGGAGCGAGCACAAATTTCTCACTAGTTCATAAGGGTTCAACCAAAGGCAACCGGAGGAATGATTCCATAAATAAAAATACACTTTATTAATACAAAAGGAAATATAGTAAAACAATGCCCCGCGACGCACACACACACGACCAGACTGAGGGAGCCGATCTAACAGAGCTAATCTCGCTAGCCGCTATGTTCCAGCTTCCACTGCTGCCTGTATTGCTAAAAGCTTTAATCAGCCGGTGTTCTCTGACACCAGGAGGAGAATTTGAGAAATCTAGCGTGATAGAATCATGCCCCGCCGCATATATTACCCTAGATTCCTCAAATTCACATCACGGAGTGGAGCTCCGTAGCACCCGGAGGTCCGTGCGCAGCAGAGCCGCCTTAGATGCACTGTAAGCGGACTGAGTTCCAGGAAACAGTCCGGGATTTGCGGCCTACAGTGCCGAGACCATAAACATGGACAGATTGCTGTGCGGTCGCCTATAACAGCACCTTTAGCTCTGTGAAACCCTTATAATCCATCAGAGAGGTTTTCAGCTCCATAAACACTGCCAAATAACACCAGTTTTATGAGTAAAACCACTGGTTTAGATAAGGAAGTCCGCCATTGACTAGCAACACTACACAAAGGTGCAATACTGCCACCTACTGGATATACATTTATTATTACTTTTTTAGCCCGAGAACGTGCAGAAGCGTCAGTTGACGTCACATCCGTAGGACAGCGCGGGAAATTCGGACCCCGAATTGCAGAACATTTTACAGCTCACAGCCTGTTCTAGATAATGGAATGATACATGGGTGGCCTCATTCTTTTTGATTTAAAATGCTTCATCACTTATCAACCTAAATAAACTGAACATGCAATTATTACTTTTCTTCAAAAGCTCCCTCATGTCCCTTTAAAAAAGACAAAGGTTAAAAATGGCTGATATAAAATGTTATTTTTTTGTAGATATATCAACGTTCCTGCCCAGGATGGGATCAGACGTCAGCGGCTTCGATTTATTTGCGTTCTGGATGCAGAGGGGTGAACATCTCCTGCTAGAACTGTAGAACCACTGTGTGACGCCTGGGCTGAACGTATGTGCTTCAGATTGGGGGGAAGGGCCTTCAGCAGCACCGGCTACTCATTAAAGCTGATAGGTGGATTGTTTTTAGGGAAAAAATGGTGGCGCGTGCACACGCAGCAGCTTCTCTCTTTCCCGACGCATTGATGTTTTCATGTTTTTCGTCTTGTGAGTCAGTGTTTTTGTACGTCTTCGACACGTCCGTCTGTCTTAAAACACACATATGGTCGTGATGTTGTATGTTGGATATTGGAAAATCGACAACTTTGAGTTTGGACACTAGAGGTGTGGAGGAGCTGCGGGACATCGGTCTGCTCCGGAGGCCCTCGCCATCATCGACCACCCAAACGGCACCCCACCCAGAGTGGAGGCGCCTCAGGAGAGGAAGCAGAAGAGGGGAAAGCGCAGAGGGATCTGGGCTAGGCTAGCGGCTAACCCGCTACCGAGCGGACAGAGACCTCGCGGGGAGCGGCAAAACCCGGGGCGGCAGGCTGTGTGTTTACATCAGTGATGTGTGGTGTCGAGACGCAGCTGTGGTCTGTAAGTACTGCTCTCCTCTGGTGGAGGTTATGATCATAAAGTGCCGACCGCACTACCTACCGAGGGAATGCTCAGCTGTTCTAGTCGGGGGAGTGTATGTAGCCCCAGCTCAAATAACAATAGGAGTGAGGCACTAAATGAACTGCATCAGCTCCTCAGTGAGCAGCAAACCGCCCACCCAGATGCCTTTCTCATCTTAGCTGGAGACTTCAATCACACAGACCTAAAACGAGTATTCCCAAAATTACAACAGCACATAGACTTTCCCACACGGGAAAACACCACACTGGACCATGTTTACACTACTCAGAGCAAGATGGTCTGGCTGCAGACATCAAAATGGCATCACAACCATGACAGGAAATGACGTCACAACTAGGGTTGCCAACTGTCCCTTGAAAAACGGAATTGTCCCGTATTTAGAAACAAAAGTATGCGTCCCGTATTGACCTGAAAAGGGACGCACTTTGTCCCATATTACCGTGAGAATCAAAATGAGTCTGTAAAATGTCAACGAATTTAACGCTTTGTATGAAAACGTAACCGGTAATACAGCATTCCCTTTCCTCTCCCTCTCCTGCTCTGTGACCAATGAGCCGACAGCATACTTACAGGAGTATGACGATACAGAATCCTGCTTTTAGCGGAATCCAAGCGTTTATGTCACACAGTGAGAATTTGGTTTTAAAAGTTTTATTTGCATGGTTTTTCTTGTTTTTATATATTTTATTATGGCATGGTTTTATATTGTTTTTAATATTGTTTGTTTTTAATGCTTGGATCACTGTGGACATATTCTTTTAACATGATTGATTAATAACAATCACTTGTGTAAGTGGGCGTGTCCGGAAGGGCACCTATTTAGGTGCCACTCAGGTTGGCAAAAGACATGCAGGAGAGACGGAAAGAAGGTAGAAAGATGTAGGAACAGAGGAGAAAAGCAGAGATGGAAGGTGTGCTGGAGAAGCCAGGAGGAACAGCGGCTGACGTGACGTGTGGAGGTGGTGAGGAGGAGGTGGTGAGGAGGAGGTGGTGAGGAGGAGGTGGTGAGGAGGAGGTGGTGGCCGATCGGTGGTCCGGAGGAGCGGCAAGGAGTCAAGCGTCCTGTCCGGCAGCTGGAGCGAGGACCAGAGTGACGTGCTGCGGGTGAGTGACGGCCAATGTTGGGGAGAATACTTTGTAAATGTATCCAGTTACAGAATACCTGTTTCAAAATGTATTTTGTACTGTATTCCGTTACTTTGCTTGATCCTGGTACTGTATTCTAAATATTTGGAATACTTTGAATACCTCCCCTATAAAACACGATTTAAGTCTATTGCAAAGTGATGTTCTTGATGTTCACTGCACTCCAGATGGAAAGCTTTTAACATGAAACCCACAATTGTGGGGAAATCACAACAACATCATCAAGCTAACGTCATTTCAGATACAACACCGACACTGTAAATGTGAGAAATGACAGAACTAACAGGATACAGGCTGTTAAATAAAGCACTAAGGAAGCAAAACTAGAAAGATAAAACTAACTTTAAGGTGTTTCTTCAAATTAGAGTCTTTGGACGCAGCTAGTAGGTTGTTAGCTGGCAGACAAAGATCGCACTGCACCGTCATATTTCGCTCGCCCCGTTCCTTTTTTAGAGTGAAAATTAGCTTGAATTTCCAGAACATGAATGCATTTATTCCTCCACTGCTGGTAGGTTGATTCAGCTGTGGTTGTGCCTCCAACCACTCCACCTCTTGGTCTGAATCCATACGAGGCTAGCTGCTACCTGTTGCTACCAGCTGGTCGGGAGTGTACCCTCTTGTTTTGGTAGGGTTGTTATGGTAACAGAGACACGTTGTTTAGGGGCATTATGGGATAGATAACCTACACAACATGGAGACACAAGTATTCCAATGGTATTACGAAAGTAACTGTATTCTGAATACCTTGTTTAAAACTAGTAACTGTACCGGAATACAGTACGTCAAAATAGTATTCTAAATACAGTATTCTAAATACATGTATTCCGATCCTACCCAACACTGGTGACGGCGCCGCATGGAGTGTATGGCGAGTGGAAAGTGTCATAGGAGTGGACCTCGGCCGCACCCCCTCGTACCAGTGCCCTTGCTATGCAGGGCGAAGAGGTGCGCGAAGCCGCCGCCGCCGCCGTCACTACCGCTAGGCTGCCGCAGGACCAACCGAGGGTGGTGATGGCTGAGAGTGCAGGTCAGGAACCCCCCCCCCCCCCCCCCCCCCCCCCCCCCCCCCC
>SSNR01000004.1:3588687-3610545 GCA_006937965.1 Callopanchax toddi
CCCCCCCCCCCCCCCTGCACTCCCCTCCTCCACGAGACTGACATAAAGGGGTCAGCCTGGAAATGCTGATAGCACACCTGGACTTATAGGTTTTTATAAAAGATTATTTTATGACCATTTTTTAGTTTTTATATAGGATTGTTTTAATATTTTATCATCTCAAACACCTATTCCAAATGGTCTTTGTCTCCTGAGTCTCTGTCCTTTTGGGGTCCGCTTCAACTGCTCTCCACCTGTATCTACCGCAGAGGGGCGGCGCTTGGGCCTTACAACCTCTAGCGTTGCCCCCGGTTACATATATATGATATTTCTGCTAATGAAATTAAAAAAAATTTTGTTGCACTAGCATCTGTGAAATTAGTTGAGTTTAGCTGCAATCTCTTTCTGCTACCACACAAGGGCACTGCAGCCCAAACAACCCTCCACTTAGCCATGATAATGACTAATTATAAAATATTCATGTATCAAATTACTGCAGATCAGTTAAAAACATGTTAGAACTAATTCAATTACAGCCAAATGTGGAAGATGCATCTGTGCTGCAGTTCAACACATCAGCAATGAATTGTGGGTGTTCTTCATGCCCTGTCCTACCAGATTAATATGGGTGTCAGTGTTATGGCCTCAAATTACTGTTCATTGAGAAGCAGGGACTCAAAAGGACGGTGTGTTTGCGTGCACGTTGTACCTGTGAGTGCATCTTTTAAAAGTGCCTGCCAATAAAAACCAAGGCCATGATGCGATTTGAGCTGGTTTAATTAACTAGAGGGATGATCTTTCACTCTCTCCATTACACACACTCACACACACACACACACCACAAAGGGGGAAAGACAAGGCTCTCCTTGAAGTTACCTCCTAAAATCACAAGTGCACTGTGAAAAATGCAGCACATAATGTTGAAATATAGATAAAACGTGAAACATTGTGCTCACAATGAGATGATCAAAGGCCAGAAAAAGCAATAAAAGAAGCGTGTCCATCCATCAATGGGCGGCTGAACATGCAGAATGATCCGAGTCTCAGGTGGAGCGGATACCTGACAGAGATGCTCCTCTCTAAATCACACGGCTGCTCTCTTATTTCCTGGATGACTGAGCAGTTTCTCCCTTCAGCTACGTACAAAACAAGCATCTTCTGAGAGGGGAAGGCTTCACTACTCAGTCAATGTGCCTCACATTTATGTATTATTGATTTGTTTGTTTTGGGTATTGTTCCTGCTCACGGCCATCAGAGCATCATATGAGACTTTTAAGTATTAATAAAAACCTACGCTTTACTTGTGGTGGGCGAGATGTTTTTCTCATGCTTCCTGCTTTTAAAATGAACTGATAAAAATCATTTCTCTACTACAGCCTCCAGAGAGGAACACGTGTGTTTACGCAAAATTACGCCTTGCATGTTCCTGTCCACGGATTGCCCGTTCACAGTAAAGTGAGAGCACACTTATGCACTTTACTAGTATGCATACAAATTCTGCACCTTCATTTACAATGCATTAAATTAAAATGACTTGTGGAGGATAAACAGAACTGGTTTTGGTTTGTAAATCGGAGAAGTTAAAAGTTAATTTTCCACACGATGACAGCTAAAATCCATAAAACACATTTTTGTTTTCAAAACAGACAAAGGCCTAGCATTCCTGAAAGGTATTTAAAATAATCTTATGTTGAGAAATGATGGAGTTTTAGTTGTTATAGTCATGTTCATGTTGTAAATGAGCTCCTGCCACACCAGATTCTAGCCTATTTTCTTAAGGTCATTTAGTTGTGGCAGCCATGTTGCTTTTGGTTCATGTAAAAGTTAATGAACATCTAATGATCACTTTCTGGGATTTGATATTCTTATTAAAACACACACAGACAAAAAAAATCACTTGTTTTTCACTTTTCAGCAGAGACTAATATTTCGAGCAGGTTTGTGTTTGGATTTTTTTTTATTCATTATTAGGGATCACTCATTCCAGCAGGTGCATTTTTTCTAGCCAAGAAAATGTTTATATTTTTGGCACGTTTTTAAATAAAAACAGTTTGCGTGCAGTTTCCAGCTCTGCAGAACGCCTGCAGGTTGGTCCAGAGTGTGTGAACTTCCACCCCATTCTCCACGGTATCAAACACTGGTTTGTCAATGCCTCTGTGTCTTTTTAATATGCAAAACTTGCACTTCTGCATTGATTCCAGATCCATCCGTCTCTGTGATATCGAATGGGAAAACAGCCGTCTAAACAGCCCACCATTAGAACACCGACCGTACGCTGGAGGTGGATGGTGACGAGCGTGAAGGAAGGACACGAGAACCTTGAACTGTTCAAACACTTGACAAATTCAGAGCAGCTCCTCCTCAGCTCCCTAGATGTTTTCCAATAAATACTGATTGATTACAGATGATCACAAGCACTTGATTTAGGCTTAGGCAGCATCTGTTGAATAAAGACAAAAAAAAGTACTCTGGAGAGAAATACACAACTATATGCTTCTACTGGGTCATAAAACCTGGGAATTATGACTCATTAGTATCATCTGTGTGTCACCTGACAGCTGAACCACGAAGCAGAACTCCGTTGCTTCTGAAACCCGATGGTGGGCTTGATGATTCTGGGCCTTCAGGAGCAGCAGAGCTACTAGTGGACACAGCTAGCCTGAAGCTGTGTGTTTTCTAAAATGTCATCATGCTTTGTGAAATGTTACTTTTATGGTTTTGTTGTTTCCTCTGCTTTGAGGCGGTTTCTGTTCTCTTAAACATCACTGTGTTTGGCACCCTGTGTAGCTCACTTATTGCAGATAAACTAAACTATAACCGGTTTCAGAAAGCAATCTAAACTAAATGTGAATCATCACTTTTTTTCTATTTTTACATCTTCAGAAGCTGGTGGTGGTAGAGACTCATGGTTAACTGCATCAAACACTATGTATATTCCATAGAACTGGAGTAAATCCACTTAATCTCTGAGTGTAAACAGTTTCTGTTCATATTCAAGGTTTCTCAGAAAATATTGAATCCATAGTAAACCTCATACAGCTTTTCCAGTGGGATTTAGTTTGATTTTCTTAGCTCCATCTCTAGCTGTATTTTGGGTTTCCAATAAAATAAAGAACAAGACCAACAATATTTATTTTGAACCAAAAACAGCTGGTTAACATTTGGAGTGATCCAAGATGGCCGCCCCAGCTAATCTTAGCAAGCGCAAAAACGATTAAAACTGAGTTTTATAGATTTTACACATTCAGCATCATCTTCACCTAAAACTTTAAAGTAGTGGTTGGAGTCAACCCCGTTTGTCTTTTGGTAAAACTTTGAGTCAACCCAGTTCAAGATGGCCACCAAATCTAATGTTAGCCAACACAAGAACGGCTACAATTCAGCCAGTTTTAAAGACATTAAGCTAAATGTTGGTGCCATGATAGCTGATAGCCAACTCTTACTTCAGGTACAAAACATTAATCAATATCTTAGCTTACAACATTTAGGATTAGTTGTTGGAGTAAACCTTCTCTGTAATTTTAACCTATTGGGGTCAACTCTATTCAAGATGGCCGCCTTAGCCAAAATCAACATTAGTAAACACAAAAATGGCTACTATTTGGTCATTGTTAAAGGTATTGAGACAAAATTTGCCGTGATATTAGCCGAGACTCTTTTACAACATACTATACTCTTAGTACATACAATTCTTGAAAAGTATCCAGAAATATTACATAATATTGTGCGTATTGTCCAGATTTGACCAACACAAGAAACTCTCCATCAATTCTCAAAATATTAAAAGTTAAACTAAAGTTCAAGCAAGAAAGGCAGCTGGTGATATGCTTATTATACATTAATATAATTAATATTATAATAATAAGATCAAGTTTTATTTAAAAATGTTATGGAAACAGCCAAGTTTAACTTTGTGTTAAACTCTTGAGGTTTCTTTTGTGGAATAAACTTTATAACCATTTTCTTTGTCAACCTTTTAAATATATATATTTTTAATATGTCTTATTGTACACATCACATTCATCATGCAAGATACTGCAATTTTATAAATCAAAGTTTTAATTAAAATTTTAGGAGGTTAATCTTTCACGGAAACTGCTAATGATCTTCTAAGATGTATGTCTGTTGTCATGACACTTCACAAAGCCCAGTTACTCATGTAGGAACATTTCAGAGCCACCACACTGCCAGAAGAGCACGGTGCAGTCTGCGTAATTGGGATTTTGTTTGGCAGCGTCTCCAAAGCTTCTTGCCTCTGCAGATAATCCTTACAGGCAACACAATGTGTTTGTTTGAGCTGTGAGGGAACTGTGAACTAAAGCCTGAGCCTGTAAGCTGCCACTGAAGAAAAAAAATGAATACCCGCATTCAGAACAAAGCAAATTGTTTCAGAAGGAGTCATGAGGAGGAAAACAAAGGTAGAAAGGTAGCTGCTGGAGCAAAGGCACACAGAATGACTCTGTTCTGCTACAGAGAAAATCACTGCTGTGCTACAAGATTGCCCCACATTCGTCTGGGAAATGATTGGCTCAAGCAGATTGTGTGTACATTTAAAATTTTCATATTTTTAACATGAAAATACACATACCTATATATTTTATATTAAAAAAATGTTAAATCAATTTCCACCTAAATTCAGTGTTTTGTTTGGGTTTCTTTTTGCCGTTATGTAATTTTGAATATTATAAGATATAAAGGTTTGCTTGAGTTCAATTTTTAAAAAAATGTATCTTGCTGTTTATATCAGTCATTAAATGAAACTCAAGTCAGTACAAAGAAATTATGGCAGGAAAAAAAAAACTGTAAATGTTGAGACAAGAAAATTACCGAACCATTTAATGTCCACAGGGAGAAAAATGAAGTGAAAACAAACAATTGTTTGCTTTTTTCCCCCCACAGTGGGCAATAAGTGTTACAACATAAAATAAGAATAATGTAAACGTTTGAGGTAATAATGCCAGTTATGAACTTTTTATTTAAACAGCCCCATATTTTTTAAATTACCCGTATTGGCCCGATTATAGGACAAGGCTGTCTTCATTGAAAATAATGTAAAAATGTGGGGTTGTCTTATAATTGAAGTCTAACCAGAGACACATGCGGATCGTTGTTTGAGGTCATTACACAACCGCAACAGCAGAGGGCGCCAGCGCTTTGTAAAGCTGGAGCAGACTGGATTAAAAGTGGGGCGAGTTAAAAGACAACTGAGGCAGAGTTAACACTATAAAAAAAGTTAAATCCCTGTGTCCTGTCCAGCTGTAGAGCAAACAGAATTGATGTCTGAGTGCCAGGAAGAAGCCCAACAGTGTTGCTGTTCCAGGTGAGGCGTTACAGCCGCTGCTGTAACGCTCCTGCCACGATAGTGTCAGGAGGTGGGACCCAAAATGCAGGAGGAGGGAGAACCAGGAGACGGAAGGTAAAAATCCAAAAGATGACATTTATTTAAAAAAAATAGAACCAGACTTGATATAACTAGAACTAATACCGCAAGATGCTAACAGAATAACAGGACCAACACAAAACAGGACAAGACAGATCAGACAAACTGACAACTCGACATGACACAGAAGGGTTTAAATACTGAAGGGAGTCATCAGGGGAACCAGGAGCAGGTGAGTACATGGGACAGGTGTTAGCAATCAACGGGTGGAGAGAAGGGACTGAGCATGGAGGAAAACACAGGGGCAACAAAACTGGACTATGGACAAAGACAAGACTAGAACCACAACATGAACTAGACAGGAACCAAACCTAACAAGACAAAAAACACAGAAATAAAAACATGAAAAAACACAAAACCTGAAACTAAAACTAAACAGAAGACTGACTTTGAACATGGAAAACTAAACACAAGTAAATAAACACCAGAAGACTACAATAAACTAACTAAAGCACAGGGAAAAGACTAACTAAAGACAGATAACTGACTAAACTAAACACAGAAAATGACTAAACAATGAGCAAAGAAAAACTAAACTATAACCAAACAGACCAAAATCATGATAATGGCAGCAGCCCCCCAGATCCCCATGGAGCCCAAGGCCGCCCGCCAACACCGTGGTGTTGGTCCCAGTTAGCCGTGGAACTAAAGTTAATATCTCTAAACTGAAGAGAAATCTACAAAATAATAAATGTTCATAATCTTTGGACCATATTTCACAATATCCTAATTATTATTTTAGGTCTAAATAAAATGTGTAGAACTGTGTTGGAAAATACAAGTTATTTTTAAAAGTCTGATTTCTATAAAGGAATAATTCATTTGAAAAGGCAGATATAAATTTATGTCAATTAAATATACCTTTCTAAATGGAAAAATTATTCAATTTAACTTAAATTTATGGAAACTAAAAGGTAATTGTACTTTTTAAAAGGATGAATTATTCTTTCTATATATTTTTTTTTTATAAAAGTTACCAGAACAAATTGTAAAAACTTCTGCAGTTTTGGTCAGACCTCAAAGTGATACCACCAGAAGGTTGACTGAATCCAACCAAAAGTCCAACTAAATTATTCAAACACTGCAGGATGTCAAAAGTAAAAGAACACAACAATCTCGGATTCTCCTGACAGCCACCGGTCGTCTTGTTGTGTCACAATATAAAAACCCATCACAGCCGGCCGACCGTCCCTCTGGGTGTTCCAGAAGGACAACAGTCTTTCACTATTTATGACAAATAAACCCAGTGGGTTTCAACTTGTTTTGTATTCAATACAAATGGAAAAGTTTTGATCTTCTACACTCAGCAAGTTGGACTGACATGGTTCTCTTGTTAAATAGGTTCAGGATTTTAAATAAAAAGAACGTTCACACATTACTTTGAACTTGTCGTGCTTATGTGACCAGAATGAACATAAACCCATTGATTTGGGGCTATTTCAGTCAGAAACTCATTAAAACAACAACAAAAAGCAGATGACCAGCCTATAGCATCGCCATGCTCAAATCCCTGACCTCCGAGGATCACTGCATTTAACGGGGAACTGGCTCTCATTGCTTCATGCTGCCTCATTATGCCAGCATCTTCTGGTTTTTGCAATGCAAATCTAGTTTTGAATCAGCATCTCTATTTATACAAAGGAAAGAGACCCATTCTGTTACTGGTGAAAAAAATTGGGCACTTGAGGAAGTATTCAAGATATAAACAAAAAAAAAAAAACCCAAACACTCAATATTCTCATGAACCTGATTTTTTAAAGAAAACTTTCCATTATCTCTGCAGTGCAGCATCAGGTCTGCTGTAAATGTTTCTCCACCGATATGCCTTCCTGGATGGAGGATGATAGCTCGTGTGTCATAACTGCAGGCCTATCACTCCCTGAGCTCCCTGCAGTGTTAGCCAATATGTTCAGTAGACATAGATGTGGGCATTGCCTAATGGAATCCAGTCAGCACGGCTGATACCATCACCGACTCACGCTGCCAAGCCTCGATAACACCGGGCTCTATTCCTCTTCGGAGCCAAGGCAAGTGTCCTGGAGAGCCCTGCAAGATGTTACATATTAATACTTTTCGACAAATGCTGGGAGATAAGCAGTCCTGGTATAAATACTTTTTCTGAAATCTCCTCGATGCAGGTTTCTTACAGCAGACGATCCTTGGCCATTTTCTCTTCGTGCACATGTATCTGAAAACAAACGCTCTGCCTTCAGTTACCTGTACAGTAAAATTCATGATAACACGGAGACAATGAAAATACTGGTGTGTTTAGATCAGATCTATGGATTAAATAATTTAAAGAACTGTTTGATAGGTTTTGATGAACAGGTCCAGGACTGATTTGGTTCAGTTCATTTCGGTTTGCAGGTATTTGATGCATCCAACCCAAAATGAGCCCAAACCATTAGCCTTTCACCACCGTGCTGACAGTATGGGGTGCTTGTGATGATGCGTTTGGTTTTGGATTGTGGTCAAACAAGTTCTTTGAGATTAGATTTGTTAGAAGACAAAAAACTACTTTGCAGCTAGCTCTATTGTAGTTAGTGTGACAGAGTAGATGTTACCGAGTAGATGTTACCAAGAGAGCACGAAGGCTCATGTTTGCCCAAGGAGACCGAAACCATTGGTGTTAAAATGGAAAAATACATCTATTAACAAAAACCAGTAATGAGCCCTGACAGAACAGCAGAGACCCACCAGCAGGGGGCAGAACCCTGCAAGGCAGCAGGCCACAACCCTTAAGGTGCACTCAACCCACACACTGGGTGCCGCTCCAGCCTCTGCAGAGGGCCCGGCTCCACCTCCTCCTGGCGAGCTCCCCTGAAAGAAATAAACAGAAAATGATTTACTGAACACCTCGGCAATCACTCCCTCTCGATTCTTGTTTCCCCACACGTGCACACCACACACAAGCCCTCAGTAGCACCAGCATGCTCCAATGAAATCGTCCAGCTCCGTCCGTCCCACAGCCCCAGACAGACTCCTCATGAGGATGTCATATTGTCCAGTAGCTGAACTGCCATGGTCCAGCTGACCTGTCAGCTGCGGGACCGGACTGACCCGGCAGCAAACGGAGTCCCAATTAGCGTCTCTGAGGGGCTTGAAGATTGCAGCACTGCTCCGCTGCACTGAAGGAGGAGCCAGGAGAAGAAATCCCTGCAAGCAAAACAGCAGCTTCCTGGTGCGACCAGGGCGGTCACTCCCTGGGCTACTCGCTCACACCTGTGGCACATAATCGGCGTTATCACAGAATGAGACACACACACACACACACACACACACACACACACACACACACACACACACACACACACACACACACAGGAGGAAATGGCAACCAAGTGCCTAACACTAATGCTGCACCAGCAGTCGACCCAGGGCCCGCAGAGGTGAGTTGTTGTCCGTCAGTCACCAGAACACTTTGCCAGGGCTTTTATATACTAACCAGCTGGCCTATGATTGGCTAGCAAGTCATCAACTAAAACCATTACAGCTGTGGCCAATTAAAAGCAAAGCACTGAATGCTTCAGCTGCTACACTAGCAATTAGCCTGGCTATTTGTAGCAGCTACCTACAGTTAGTTACATCTCTTCTATATTTTTCACAAAACAGCATTTGTGTAATCTGCCAAAACATTTTTAATAATAGAGTTTTTCTTAAGGTGGCAGAAAACTTTGCAGCCAGCTCTGTGACTAGCTATTAGCTTGGCTATTTGTTGCAGCTAGCTACACAGTATTTATATAGACTTATCTTCTCACATAAAAGTCTTAATAAACAAATGATTTGAAAATGAAAAGGTTTATTAAAAAGCATCCAGAGAACTGATTTTTCTTTTTTTTTTTTAAATAATTTATGGTCTTTGTTTGGCTCAGATTAGCTATTAGCCTGTCAGTCTGGATGCTAAATGTTTGAATCTGATTAAGATTAAGTTCTTGTCGATCTTCCACTCCTTCCCTTTTCCCTTCCCAAAGTTTTTAAAAAGTTTTATTTCTCATCAAATATGAATTACAGTTTATAAGCTTGCATTTAAAATTCCAGGTCACAGCTCCTGCTCTCCCAAACTCTGTTCATCGCTGCTGTTTATTTCATGGGATAAAAACACCCAAACGGATGGAGCTCGCATGCAAATTTGTTTCTCTACGTCAAGAAGCGGCAAAGCAGACAAACGCAGCTATCACAGCCTTAAATGATGAAATAATGAAGCAGGGCTACTGTATATGGATATGTATTCAGATTTGTGCTTCCCCATCGCTGCATGAGTTATGAGAACGCCTGATCACTTGTCACTGGCTGGCATAAGGGAACGAGGCATGTGTCATATCTTGTTTAAGCAGCCCGATGCAGTGTGTGTGTGTGTGTGTGTTTGAGAGAGTGTGTGTTGGTTTACAGCAACTCCTCGGCTTCTCATTGCAGCTCACGTTGTTGAACGGTTCCTCCCCTCCGGCTGTTAGCTGACTTGGGAAGTTTCCCGCTGGATACAATGAGGACAACTGGCATCTATGTTTTGCCGCGTGGCAAATGGAGGTCAGCTGACGAGACATTATAATCTTACCTTTTACTTTCACCAGTGCTGCTGCCATCTACGTCAGCTAGCTAACAGACATCCCAGCATGCGGTTTTCCTCTCAAGGGGCTTGCGGCTGGAAGCAGGCATCCTTTCCGTTGAACGTGTGCTCATGCCAAGGACTTCAGGTGCCAAGAGACTGATGCAGCATGTGCTGGGATTTCATACATGTCCCAAGTCCTCTGGGTTTTACATTGCCAAGTCCTTCAGACTCCAGAAAGAATCCCCAGAAGAGAAAATAAAAGTGTAGCAACGAGAAAGTTCAACTCTCCCTGCAAGTAGCCCACTGCATGAAATGCTAAAAACACATTAATTATTCATCACACGGTTAAAACGTGGTTTCTCTGATGTGTGCGCGTGCATGTGCATCAGCTGGGTGTTTCAAAGTTTGCTTCTCTTCCTGAACTGCTTGAAATCTACAAAGTTAACTTGAGGATAGATCAACTTTTGTTTTATTAAAGGAACCAATTTACAGGTTTTATGTAACTTTAACACCGTCAGAAGAACGGTTTCATTTTGGTTTAGTCTGATCCAGCTTTACTTGGGATACCGACTCTTCATTACCATAAATGATTCTCTCATTTGAGCAAAGTCTAACGACGTTCTTGTTCGAGTGATTTTCTCTGCTGGTGCGTTGCTCAGTGAATGACTTTTTGTCATCGGGGACGTATTGCGCCTAAATGGTCGTGATTGGAAAAAGGAAAAATGAAACAACTTTCTGCACAACAGACAGAACAATGATAGACATTCTCTCTGGTAAGCAGTTTATGGGATAAGATTTGTGCCAAAAGAATCAACAAAAAAATATAAAGTTGGTTTAGACATAAATATTTACTTATGAGTTTGTTTAGAGCAGGGGGGGCCCAAGTCCAGTCCTCGAGAGCTACTCTCGTGGAACTTTTAGATGCAATCCTTCTCCAACACACCTGAATTAAATGAAAGGCTCGTTACCAGGCTTCTGCAGAGCTGAATGATTTACTGATGAGGGAATTCAGGTGTGTTGGAGAAGGGTTGCATCGAAGAGTTTCAGGAGAGTAGCTCTCCAGGACTGGACTTGGGCACCCCTGGTTTAGAGTGATTTTTTTTTTCTCTTGAATTTCACCTCTCTGTTCTTTTTGGTTGCTTTATTTGGGTACATTTTGTTTGTGACCGTATTTTTTTGGTTGATCCTCTTGGCACAAATCTTATCCCATGGAATTACACAGAATTAACATTTACTTTGCTGGATAATTAAATATTTTAAACTGCTTTTAAATAACTTTTATGTTCTCTTGTTGTTTAATGATTTTGATTGTAAAGATATTTTGTTTTTATTGATTTTATTTGTTTTTATCATGTTTGATTCTGTTTTTTGTATGATTTTTTCTGTGAAAGGTGCTATAGAAATAAACTTTACTTACTTTACTTAAATATTGTCTCCCAGAAGGCAACATTCTTACAGATTTCTCTCTCCAGCTGCATGTTATATGTTTAAAAAAGAAAACATAAAGGTCCCATATTCTGCACTATAACATGTAAAAGCTATTCATTGGTCAGATTGACCCTTCTTCCACCCCCTCATCCAACCTCCTGAAGCAAACATTTCCTTCTCTAAGCCCCGCCCATCTCTTATCCACGTGCGTTTGTGAGGCGTTGGTGGGTCTTCACGGTCTCAGATGAAGAGAGTAAAAACAGACTTTAGTGCTCGTTGATCAACCATCTACGAAGCAACCGTCATGCTTTGCTCGTAGCTTCATCGTGACTGTTAGCTAACGTTTGTCAGGATGAGCCCTCCCGTGGTTTTTAAAGGGCGGGGGCGGGCTCAGGTAGACAAAGGTGCTCGTGATTGGCTCTGTCCTCTAGAGAGGAGCGGTCTTTTCCCTTCTTGACATCAACAAGGGGAAGATTTAGAAACCACCTGTTTTAGCATTAGCTCAAAACACGTTTCCCAAAAATGAGAATCAGGAAGTGAAAATGGTGAAAATATTTTCTCACTTTTGGGTCTCAGACACAGTCTTTGTGACCGATATGACTGTTAAAGACCTGTAGAAAGTGAATTTTTACAGAAAGGTTTATATTTATTATTGTTAAACCCTCTCAGA
Organism: Callopanchax toddi; assembly: GCA_006937965.1. Classification (NCBI taxonomy): domain Eukaryota; kingdom Metazoa; phylum Chordata; class Actinopteri; order Cyprinodontiformes; family Nothobranchiidae; genus Callopanchax; species Callopanchax toddi. The sequence goes on from SSNR01000004.1 coordinate 3,600,751, forward strand.
TAAATCACTTTGAGGGCTACGGAGATGTCTCTGTACGTTGCTGCATTCATCTTTCCCTCTATCCTAGTCTTCCAGTTCCTGCTGCTGAAAAACCTCCCCGCAGCATGCTGCTGCACCCCCATGCTTCACTGTATTGACCTGGTGATGAGCGCTGCCTGGACTCCTCTAAACACGACACTTGGTATTCACACCAAGAGTTTAGCCGTCGTCTCATCAGACCAGAGAGTTTTGTTTCTCATGATCTGAGAGTCCTTCAGGTGAGCTGCCATGTGTCTTTTACTTAGGAGTGGCAACATTTGCATTCATAACAAACTCAAAGTCCAACTTTCATGACACACAATGTGGCAAAAGGCCCAAACAATACACCATCAAGGAATGGTGGATGATTCAAAATAAACAAGAATAAACAACCTAAAAACAATTAGACTACAGAATAACTGGACACCAACTGGTGGGGGGGGGGGGCTTGCTGTTTATTATTTCACTCAGTTATTTATAGTAAGGCAGTTCACGATGAATTGAAAGTGACAGTGGAGCGAAATGGCATCGCACAGAGCCGGCAGCACGAATAACAATCTAATCAAATATTAAATTCATTCAAGAGGCGATGACACTGGTGGCGACGGGGTCATCAATCCACATTCTGCACTGATCGATTGTTCAACGGCTCAAACAAAAGAGCCCAAATGAAAAAAATAAGTCAATTCCTCCCCAGCTAGGAAACCCATCCATTCCGTTTCTCTATGTTCTTTTACTCACTCATTCATTAATATTTCCTTCCTCCCTTTAATCGGTTGTTTTTTCTGTTCCAAGTTCAGTGTCTTCTCTTCCTTTCATTTTAACGTGGTTTATTTTAGTTTACGACAACAAAAACAGAATCTTCTAGCATTGCGTCCATGTGACCGATCTCATCCTCCACACATCCGTCTCTCTTACCAGCTCGGCCCACTTTCCCTTTGAAACAGAAAGAAAAGGTCAGAGCATTTTTATAAAGTGACAGCAGATAAGTCACCTAAATCCATATTGAGTTTTCAATAATATCTCACATGAATATTTATTAGTTTGTTTTGCAATACAGGTTTTTTTTTGTATTCCTTTTATTTTTAGTTTTTTAATGAGACAAACTAAATCAGTAGCTATTGTTTCAAACATCAAGTACACTTTGAGTTTGTTAAATTTAATTTGGGCTGATTAGTAAACAGTTGTGTGTATTTTTTATGTTAGAAAACATAAATGTTTGACATTTAAGGCGTTTTGTTTCTACAGTTTCACCATTACTCAAGTCTTAAAGGAACATTTTGAATTGTATTTTTGTGTAAAAGTTTAAATAATCACTGTAACCCTCTGTAGCTAAAGGAACAGCCTCTGTTCAGAGAAACAGTGTTAACCATTGACAGGACTGATGAGCTAAAAACTAGGTTGAAACAACTCCAAAGCCAACTGTGGCCATCTGTACCATCATCTAATCTCATCAATTTAACAGCACATCACGCAAACCGTTTCTTTAAAAATCTTAAATTCTGGCATTTTTACATTACACCTTTTTTGGCAGAAATATTAAAACTTGGCCCCGAATGCACAAAAAAAAATACAATTTTGCTGCTGGTGGTGATATTTATGGTTATGATTAAGCTAAATTCATCTTTTTACTTGTTTTATTTTGAATGAAATAAACTTTCCTAAAAAAATAAAATAAAAATAGCAGCAGTGTAAAGCCTTATAGAATGGTGCAGCATGAAACTTTGGAAATTGGAGTCGTTTAAAGATGGCAGCAGCATCTCAGACTAGCCGTTAGCCCATCAGTCCTTTCAAATGTAAATTCTATTTTTCAGAACAAACGTCTTTCAAGGAGCGATTTACAATGAGTATTTACAGCTTTTACACAGAAACACTTCAAAATGACTGCAAAGTCCCTTTAAATGTTGGGGAAAGGGAAGCAACAAATCTACTAAAATAAATACCACTATAAAGCTAAGAAGCTGCTTTACAAGTAAAAGTCAAATGATCATTTTAAGTAGGTAAAAATTTCAAGTTGTTAAAGTATATTAAAAGCATAAAAAGCTGGATAAGTCCACCGTTAGAAATCTAAATAAGCTAGAGGTTACTCTACCAACTGATTGCAGTATTAAGTTAATCAACTGTAATAAAATCAGATTCATTATAAAATGTTAATTAGTCAAATTTGCCCTTTAAAAAACCCAGCAGGTTGGAGTTAAGCATTTGAATGAAATTCCTCATTCTGAGCAGCACAGCATAAAGGTGACAGTGGGGAGGAAAACCTGCAGAACCAGGGTTAGAGTGGGCGGGGCTTCTGCCTCAGCTGACGGAGGTCTGAGAGTACAGGAAAGAGAGGAACTGGAGGAACTGGGGTCGGTCGGTCGGTTTTTCTAAAGTTAGTGGCAGCAAGAACAGGAACTACAAACGTAGAGAGAGTAAAGCCAGGAGATGTGGTCAGTTTGTCCTTCAGCAGTCTGCGTCTGTAGCAGCAGAACTGAAGGGATGACCCAAGAGAACCAGCATTTATCAGAGGAAAGTCTTTAGTCCGATCCGAAAAGTCTTCTGGAGGCTCTGAGAGAATGTTTTAAACATCCTGATGTTACGGTCCAGCACCTTGGACAGCGCCGGTGCACAGCCGACCTCCTCCTCCCACTCGCTCCAGCCGTCAGCGCCGGAAAGCTGCCGAGTCCAATCTGCAATCAAGGACAGCATAAAAGCCGCTCCAGCCAGTCGTTCTGGGACAGCAGACGGGTCTCCTGGGTGTTTGTGATCCGAGTAGAGAGCATATAGCAGTACTTTAATTAGACTGACAGTGATTTTTGCAGTGGGATTCCACTTTTTAAACTTTGTCTCGTAGTGTCTAGTTTTTAACCTCTCCAGACTTTATTCCGTTTTACCTTTTAACTTATTAAATGTCCTGGTGTTAGCTTATTTATTAGTAATTTGTTAATAACTTGAATAGAGGAGTGATTTTATGTTATTTATTCCCGTTGGTTGGGTTGTTTGAGTTGAACAGTTCCTCCTCCTGTTTTATTTTGTATAAAAATAAATCTATATTTTGCTTTGAACTTCACCGTTTTGGGTATCTCAAAGCGATGGATGTAGGACTGTCGTGGCTGACACGTCTATACAACATTGCGTGGTCATCATTGGGGGCAGTTCCTGCGGAGTGGCAGACCAGGGTGGTGGTTCCCATTTTTATGAAGGGGGACCAGAGGGTGTGTTCCAACTATAGGGGGATCACACTCCTCAAGGCTGGGTCCCACACAGTCAGTGAGCGCCGCTCCGTGTAGTGCGCGAGCCGTGAATTTGAAAAGAAACCATTGTAATCAGATAAAGTAGTCCCCCTACATGCGCATGTCTCCGCCGTGGCGCTAAAGATCGTCAACGGTCCTTTTTAAAAAAAAAAAAAAAAAAGCCGTGGCGCGTGTGTCACGACCTTTTTCAGTATACGACACAGACGTCACGACAGTTGCTGAACGGCACCTACGTAGCACAGCACAAAATCCAAACATGTTAAAGTAGAAAAACTAGGTTCAAAATGTTTTGTGTAGCCTCACTAACTATTCTCAGCAGGAAATCACAGCATCCTATCCTGCCATGCCACACTGCCCTCAGCACTATTTAAAAAGTTTTTGAATGTCTCTCTGACATCACAGGCCTCTCTTGAGGCCCAGTTTCCTCCCAGGTTTCCAGCTGGAGCCATTTGTCGCCCATGTTGCTCAGCTTCATTCAGTAACCTCTGGTTCTCACTTGGAGCAAGCAGGAAGTTGTGTAGAATGCATGCTGCCACGACCAACGTGTCCAGGTTTTTAGCGAACTGCGGGACAACCACTTTATTGATTTCTTTCGGGGTTTTTTTTTATCGTTACAACATATTTATAGCTATGCTACAGGTCCTTCTAAAAAAAATTAGCATATTGTGATAAAGTTCATTATTTTCTGTAATGTACTGATAAACATTAGACTTTCATATATTTTAGATTCATTACACACAACTGAAGTACCGGTAGTTCAAGCCCTTTTATTGTTTTAATATTGATGATTTTGGCATACAGCTCATGAAAACCCAAAATTCCTGTCTCAAAAAATTAGCATATTTCATCCGACCAATAAAAGAAAAGTGTTTTTAATACAAAAAAAGTCAACCTTCAAATAATGATGTTCAGTTATGCACTCAATACTTGGTGGGGAATCCTTTAGCAGAAATGACTGCTTCAATGCGGCGTGGCATGGAGGCGATCAGCCTGTGGCACTGCTGAGGTGTTCTGGAGGCCCAGGATGCTTCGATAGCGGCCTTAAGCTCATCCAGAGTGTTGGGTCTTGCGTCTCAACTTTCTCTTCACAATATCCCACAGATTCTCTCTGGGGTTCAGGTCAGGAGAGTACCACAGTAATACCATGGTCAGTAAACCAGTTACCAGTGGTTTGGGCACTGTGAGCAGGTGCCAGGTCATGCTGAAAAATGAAATCTTCATCTCCATAAAGCTTTTCAGCAGATATAAGCATGAAGTGCTCCAAAACCTCCTGATAGCTAGCTGCATTGACCCTGCCCTTGATAAAACACAGTGGACCAACACCAGCAGCTGACATGGCGCCCCAGACCATCACTGACTGTGGGGACTTGACACTGGACTTCAGGCAGTTTGGCATTTCCCTCTCCCCAGTCTTCCTCCAGACTCTGGCACCTTGATTTCGGAATGACATACAAAATTTCCTTTCATCTGAAAAAAGTACTTTGGACCACTGAGCAACAGTCCAGTGCTGCTTCTCTGTAGCCCAGGTCCGCCGCTTCTGCCGCTGTTTCTGGTTCAAAAATGGCTTGACCTGGGGAATGCGACACCTGTAGTCCATTTCCTGCACACGCCTGTGCACGGTGGCTCTGGATGTTTCTACTCCAGACTCAGTCCACTGCTTCCGCAGGTCCCCCAAGGTCTGGAATGGGTCCTTCTCCACAATCTTCCTCAGGGTCCGGTCACCTCTTCTCGTTGTGCAGCGTTTTCTGACACACTTTTTCCTTCCCACTGAGGTGCCTTGATACAGCACTCTGGGAACAGCCTATTCGTTCAAACATTTCTTTCTGTGTCTTACCCTCTTGCTTGAGGGTGTCAGTGACAGCCTTCTGGACAGCAGTCAGGTCGGCAGTCTTACCCATGATTGTGGTTTTGAGTAATGAACCTGGCTGGGAGTTTTTAAAAGCCTCAGGAATCTTTTGCAGGTGTTTTGAGTTAATTAGTTGATTCAGATGATTAGGTTCAGAGCTCGTTTAGACGACCTTTTCATGATATGCTCATTTTTTGAGATAAGAATTTTGGGTTTTCATGAGCTGTACGCCACAATCATCAATATTAAAACAATAAAAGGGCTTGAACTACTTCAGTTGTGTGTAATGAATCTAAAATATATGAAAGTCTAATGTTTATCAGTACATTACAGAAAATAATGAACTTTATCACAATATGCTACTTTTTTGAGAAGGACCTGTATGTTAGAACGTTGCTAAGAGGCATGAAAACAAACGTTAAAAGCTACATCGTTTACCAAATTAACGAGTGCAGCTTTAAGAATGTAATCAATAATTGGCTTGTTCTTTGACAATAAATTATGTGTAAGATTTTTATTTGAATCTACATACAACACTGTCCGTAATTAAAAGGATTGTTCTGTCCTCATTTTTATGACTATTTGAATATTATTAGTAATGTTAAGAGATTTTAGACCTCTTCAGCTCACTGGTAGCCATATTTATGCATTTAAATAGAGAACGTGCCCCCTTGTCAGGCTCTTCCTCCAACGTACTGGCAACAGAAAACCAAAGCTAGCAGTGGAGCACTTTTCTGCAAAATTATTTAATTTGAAGCAAGCTGAGAATAACTTAGAATTAATGCATCTGTATGCATGACTGAAAATAACTAGCATGTTCTAATGTTTAATTGATAATAACTTTATAAAAGGTTAATATGTCTAGCTTGAGGCGCTGCTCCGAGCCAGTTCAAATATTAACACAAAGCTGGAGGGAACAGAGCTTTGGGTAAAATGTCAACATTTAGATAACACTTTTATTTTCTGGATTTTTAAACCCAAACATTTTTAACCGCTTTCTTTTAACCACAAACTTCCATCTATTCATCATAAAGTAGATAAAACATCACAAAGTCAAAAACCTGCATCCTGTGACGTCTCAGAGCTGATTTATTAGACCGTTTTTCACCTGTTAATAAATAGGAGAAAGGACGGGAAGACTTCGGAGTGTATGAGCGTGTGTCATCCAGTTGATCAGTGGGATGTTTCCATTAACGGATTCAGTTAAGTGTTGTGTAGATTTCAGGCTGTTGAAGCCATTAGTAAGCAGGCATTCCTTCACACCCTGTCTCACTCCATCACTCTTTGTCCTTGCTCTTGATTAGAATGCACCCTGGTTGTCTGTCTGCCTGCTCATTAATCACTACAGCGAGAGACTGGGCCCAACACTAAATATACAGTTTGTCCTCATCTCAGCTCTCAACACAAAGTGCTTTTACAGCAGAAACCCACAAAGGGTCATAAATGACTCCTAGGCAGGCTGATAACAGCTGAAATCCTCTGCTTATAGGGGCCCGACTGGAGCGACGGGTGTAAACTGATCCTTGTTTGAGTTAAACGATTAAAGGCTACTTCACACTGGATGCAGATGCGGTGCGGAATCCGCAAGGATCAAAAACTGTGGATTCTAATCAGAGCGTCCACACCGACTCCGGTGTGGTTGCGGAGCAGAGTTAACTTTCCGCAACAAGTCTATTTTTTCCAGACGCCGCAGGTGGATCGTCATCGTCAAGTTAACATTTGCGTGAAGTTAAAGACATTACGTGCGCCAAACGGGTGAGGTACAGCCGGTATTTTCAACATAAAACCGTTTGCTACATTGCTAACGTTAACACGATTTGGATATTTAAAAAGACAAAGAAACAACACAAGACTTAATCAAGCATAACATTAAATTATATAAAAACAAAGTGTGCTTACCCATTGTGGAACAAGCCAAGTGAATATAATCCTCAACAAAAGAACGAGAAGACGTGTGTAGCTTTTCTATAACTAGCTGCTGTTTATACATGTACTTGTTCTCGCGTGAACCACCGAGATTTGGCGCTCCTGAGGAGGCAAAGTGCCGAAAATGTTCCACAACAAAACCGCAGTTTGGGGGACTTTTTTTGACCGCATCGCAACCTCACCGCATCCAGTGAAGTAGCAGTTAGACGGGTGTCCAAAAATGATGAGGTTTATAGTCCGCATGGGCCACAAAAATGAGATTTGAGAATTTTTAAAATTTGTTTCATGAGTTTTTAAATCTTATATATGCCCCAAAATAACAGAACAAAGTCAGTTTTATAGAGAAAAAAAATCTGCAAATCTCTAGAAACGAGACATAAAAACGATCTTATGTTTGACTTAAAGCTGCAGTCCAAGGTATTTTAATGTAGCCGGGCCCCAAAAAGTCTGATCAAGACCCCGAGGGCCTCAAACGAGTGGGGAGCAGCAACTCAGGAGCCCAAGCACAGAGGCAACAGAATAAAGTTTGAAAATAAAAAAGTTTATTTCCCTCGTCCATGCGCCCCCAATTAAATAATCAGGTAAAAACTAGATGAAATAGAGTGACGCTAAAGGTTAAAAAAAAAACACAAAAAAACAATAATTTAAACCAAATAAAAGCCCAAGGGGGAAGGGGTCAGCCCACACTTTGTGGGGGTCCCGTTCGGATAGGGGGAAATTCCGCCCCTGCCTGGTCTGTCGCCGTCAGCGCTGCCCCGCTCCTCCGGTGCGTGACGCCCTCCTCGTCAATCCTGGAAGGATCGCGGGCAGAGGTCCTCACCTTTGCTCATGGCCTCCACGATACGCGCCTGTCCATCTCCAGTGCCTGACCTCCGACCTCTGCAGCTCTCCCACTGGGCCGACGTTTCCGAAGGAGCGGGTGCGCCCCGGCCGGCTTCTCGGATCTGCCTCCCCCAAAGGGGGATGCTGGGATGCTGGCCTCCTGGCTCGTACTCTGCTCTCTGCTCCGTCCTCCCACTCCACACCTCTGTATCCCTTCATCTCCTCAGCTCTGCTTGGCAGCTAATCAGTCAAGTTGTTTCACCTGTTGCCAATTAAGTTCAGACCAGTTCCTCTGGCAGGGCTCGCAGAAGGGGAAAATACAAAATGTGCAAAAACATCCTAAAATCATGCTCTAAAAGCATAAATCATGCAATAAAAAATGTAAAACATACAATAGTAAATTAGTAAAAACAATAAACATGCAACCAACTGTTCAAAAAAGTCTAAAATAAAAGCACATAATAAAAACACAAATTTCCACTGTGTGACATCAAAGTTTTAGAAATGTTTCAAATGATAGTTCAGTTCTAAACTATGGTATATGGGTAGGGATCCACAACATTCTTCTTCTTAAGTCCCTCCTTCCTCCCATAGACCCCTATGAAGTCACACTGACTGGTGAATTTTTTAGGCCAATAGAATTCCACAGTGTTGGTTGTCAATCAACATGCATGCGCATCACACAAACCTGTAAAGGAGGGGCTGCGCACACCTGACGTTCTGCGTGTCTGTTCACAGTCGCCATACATGAAGAACACGGTCGTGGATCTGCTATAAAGTTAGCCACCCCCCGGCTACAGAGGGCTACATCAACTTCAGAAAGAAAAACAAAGAGAAGTCAGGTGACTTGGTGAAATCCGAGACTGGAGTGATGAACAGAATCAGGGTCACTCCCTCTTTGGGTTTAGTCACGTTTTATGGCCGGAGCTCATTGGTCTGTTTTTTTGTGGTGGTTTATGTGCTTTCTACTTTTGAATTCGGACCATAAGGAGGTTGTGGTTTTTGGATCTGAACCCCTTAAAAACCCTGGATGGTTTTTATATGTCCTCCAGTAGGAACTTGGCGTTCTTCTGGACCAGGACATGTCCTTTACCTCACACATAGATCTGCATAGTGATGCAGACAAACTAGTCCATACATTCATTACTTCAGACTTTATCACTGCAGTTCTCCATTATCAGGATGTTCAAAACATCCTTAAAGTGCCTGTGACTCCATATTTAAATCACTTTATATTAAACAGGTGTAATCTTTGATGCCTCTAGATCAGCGTTGCACCATTATAACTCAAAATACGCTGTAATTATTTCCTAACGAGCAACTCAGAGATCAGAAGAAAGCGCCGCCTTCCGGTTCTGCTGGGTTTCTCCTTATTTGGCAGCCTGACACTTCTGTTGCAGCAGGGGGCAGTGTCGTCGCGTGAAAGAGAAACGAAACTGAAACTAAACACTACACGGTCTATGGGCAATGGCGGCGGCACTGCCTCGCTCCAGTTGTCGTGAACGTGCATGTGGGCGGAGAATTGACCATATAAGCAAGTCCGGATCACTATGACCTCATAGCGGGCTGGAGTGAAAAAAACTGTTTGAAACCTGGGTCTGAAATCTGGAAGAGCTTCTCACTGGCTGGACTAGGAGACAGATGGACGCTGTTTTTTGCTCTTTCTGGCAGGTTTAAGGTGAGAACTCAATGTTGCAACATGATAGATAAGTCAGAAAACATGGAAAACCATGTCATGGGCACTTTAAATCCTCAGCTGATCCAGAATGTTGCTGCCAGAGTTGGCACCCTCACTGGCTCCCTTTAGACCCAGAATCATATTAGAGAGAGTATTGATCCTATTGGTGAAGTACTTAAGCTTATAAATTCATCTGTTCCCAAAAAATCTAAGTGTCAAGCTTTGATTTCCATCAGTCTCAGAGCAAACGAGGTCACAAAAGATGCAAA
>SSNR01000004.1:3611169-3656323 GCA_006937965.1 Callopanchax toddi
GTGCATAAAATCTTTACACAAATACTTGTTTTATTTCACTTTTTGTAGAAAGTTCCACATGTTCCCGAACCAAAATTCTTCATTTTCTGGCCGTCGTTAACTAAAGCCAAGAACCCTCGCCAACATTTCAAGACATTTTGCGACTCCCTTATAAAAGCTGTTTGAAATTGTTACCAATACTTGCAGATCAGAGGAACCTAATGCTGTAAAATACATTTTAAAAAGCGCAAAAGGCTTCAAGAAAAACAGCAAAACAGGGAGTCTGACCAAACCCAGATGTCTGGGACCGGGTTGCCTATATACTGGAGGAGTAATCAGCTACATGCAGAGCAGGTGTGATGATTACCAACCAGGACCAGGTGTGCAGAGGAATCTGAGGTCTGAGCAGGAAGACCACGGGCCAAAGGAGGACATGGACACAGCAACACAAAAATCAAAGAAAACCAACAACAATGAAAAATCAAAGAACTGTCTGCAGGAAGTCCAGTTCAGATTAGAACCCACCTCTACTCCAGCCGTGTCTCTAATGTCTAACAACTTAAAATCTGAATGTCCCAAATGTTCTGCTGCTCTGAAATCTCAGGGCACTTCTCTGCATTTAGTCCACATTAAGCTTTATTTATGTTAATGTTGATGTCACGTTGTTTTACAGAAAAATATGTCCGTAAACTGCAGATTTTGTCAACAAATCTGTAAGAAAACCTTTAATCGGATTGAAAACGTCCTCTCAGAGGAGACATTTACATTATTACCAGCTCTCCAGTGCGTGAGCATTACATTATTTGAGGAATTTCAGTGAGTAAAAGGTAAACCTGAACAGGAAACTAATCGTTTAAGATGCCCCAGCATCCACTGAATTATAAACTCGTATAGATCATTAAAACATGCATCGTATAAAAGGGATTAAATAGAGGAAGCCTTGATGGATCAGAACACAGTTACATTCAGCATTACTTATAAAAGTCAGAGTGATTGTGTGAGGTTACATTTAGAAAAAGCCTATTTTCACTTTAAGAAAGGGGACCAGAGGGTGTGTTACTGGAGAGGAGGGTCCAGTCAATGGATGGAGGAGGATAAATGTGGTTTTTGCTCAGGCCGTGCAACCAAGGACCAGCTCTTAACATGGAGGGGTCATGGGAGTTTGCCCAACCTATCCACGTGTGTTTTGTGAATTTGGAGAAGACTTATGAATGTGTCCCCATGGGGGCACCTTGTGTGGAGCGCTCTGGGACTATGGAGTGGACGATTCAGTCCCTGTAGAGGAGCATGAGTCTGGTCCTCAGCAGGTCAGACCTGCCCCTGGTGAGGGTTGGACTACACCAGGAACAGGTACCCTTTGTCACCAGTTCTGTGACCAGAATTTCTATATTATAATTTTTCAGTAAATAGTGAACAATGACCTAATGACGTCATTGAGCAGACGAAGTTCACAAAGGTCAGAGCACGTCTGTTCATCTAGATTCATTTTAGAAAGTCTGCAAAACAAAAAATATCAACAGAATGTGCACTTTTTAAAAAACGAACCAAATCAATACTTTACACATATTTTCAGCATAGTTCTGATTTCTGCAAAAGTATCTCAACAGATCAGATTATCTGTTGTATTTCTGTGCAAACTTGATGCAAAAGGGGCTTAGAGGGTGAGAAAGTGTGGGTGCATGCCTCCTGTCAGTGTGCTGGCACTGGAAGGAGGCATGTGTGCAGCATCATGCCACAGAAAGCACCGTATGTGATGCTTCTATTGTTAACAAAAACACCTATTATAATAACCTACAAATGAAAACAAGATGGCTTTAATTTAGACTTTATGGCTTCTTTTAATTCAGGTTCAAGGCGGGTACATTTGGGCTGGGGATTATTTTTTAAGACCCCACTTAAAAACCAAAAGCCCAAACATCAGGATCCTGAGAGAGAATGTGTCAGAAATCCTTCATTTTGGGTCCTTAATGCACAACATCAACAATCAGAGGCCCCTGTGGTCACTTTAAGCCTTTCTAATTTTGTAGGTTTAGCATTTCTATCATTTATTTATTCATGTTTATTTTATTTATCTAACCTCTTGCATTACGATATAAAAAGCCTCACATTTCCTAGGTGAGGCGAAGCTGTGTGTTCACTGAAACGAAGTAAATCTGTTTAATAAGCAGCTTCCTGCAGATTATAGCTGTCCAATCTATGGCAGAAACAATATCCAGGGTCATTAATGTAAAAGCAAACACAAGAGCTCCGTAAACGCAAGGAGAAACATAAAATCATGTGTGAAATGCAAATTCAGAGAGTTATTGTGCCTTAAATTGAAATGTCACGAGGTGGACGTGAATACAAACAACACTAATGCGTTATATGGGTTATGACTCAGTAGATTAACCTTCATCTATAAGTTCCACCGTCTGGGTTCAGGATGTGTTTCTACTGTAAAACCTTCACTCCGAGCTGCAGAGAACATCTTGTTCTGCAGCTTGTTCCTCCTGTAGAAATGCATCTCTCCCACGTTGAGTTTGAAGTGTTTGAAGAGAACTGAGCTGCAAGTGAACTGCTGACATCCTCCTGAGGAAAATAAAACCTGTCAGAGGGAAACGACTGGAGGACTAATGTTTATCTGGAGGAGAAAAATCACCCCGTGGAGTCTGGAACTCATCATAAACTCAAAGAAAGAAATCTAATATTTCAGTAGAACACATCTGAATGAATACTGTTCATTAAACACCGTCTGGGAAGAACGTTAATCCTGTGTCCGACAGTTTCTGTCATCGTATGAAATGTTCTCATGAATAATGACACATCAAGAACTAACACTATTCTTGGTCGTGGATCTGGAGAAAATTAAGTGATGAACATGAGAAATGTTTGCTCAATATCTGTAAAACTGAGTTATAGTTATTTCTAAGTTGATGATCTAAAACAGGTTTTTATTTTTAAATAATTTATCCCTCAATAGTACAGGTGACCATATCTGATCATGTTTCATATAAACTTTGTTTTGCATTTTGAACTAGACACTTTGCCAAAAGTCTTAAAGTTTTTTAAAAATTGGAAAAAAGTTTTTTTTTTTATTCTGCAAAATTCAACAGTCACATCCATCACAAAGACTGTGTCTGTGACACAAAAGTGAGAAAACATTTTCACAGTTTTCACTTCCGGATTCTCATTTTTGGGAAATGTGTTTTGAGCTAATGCTAAAACGTCTGGTTTCTAAATCTTTCCCCTGCTGACGTCAAGAAGGGAAAGACCACTCCCCTCTAGAGGACAGAGCCAATCACGAGCACCTTTGGCTACCTCAGCCCACCCCCGCTCTTTAAAAACCACGGGAGCTCTCGTCCTCACAAACGTTAGCAAACAGTCATGGTGAAGCTACGAGCAAAGCACGTTGCTTAGTAGATGGTTACACCAACGAGCAGAAAAGTCTTTTTTATCCCCTTCATCTGAGACCCTGAAGACCCACCAACGTCTCGTGAATGTGCAGAGAAAAGAGATAAGCCAGCAGCTTTTTTAGAGGGGCACATTCTAAAACACTCAGCACTTAGCAGGGGGCCAATCTTATTGTCAGGGGGGCACTGGCCCCCCCTGCCCCCTAGAACCACCCCTGGATGAGGGGGTGGAAGAACAACAGCTGCACTTAAAGGGTCAATTTGACCAATGAAGAGCTTTTTTATAGATTAAACTTTTTATTGAAATTTTTCTCCATTAACATGAACTTTAGAGGTACAAACACAATTGGATTAATACAAAATAGAAAGCAGAAACATACATACTAAAAGAGAACAAGGTTTACATAGCCGTGTGAAATTGCGTAAGCCATAGCTCGGATACCAAGTACCTTGTACCTTAAATACAGGGAGTGCAGAATTATTAGGCAAATTAGTATTTTGACCACATCATCCTCTTTATGCATGTTGTCTTACTCCAAGCTGTATAGGCTCAAAGCCTACTACCAATTAAGCATATCAGGTGATGTGCATCTCTGTAATGAGAAGGGGTGTGGTCTAATGACATCAACACCCTATATCAGGTGTGCATAATTATTAGGCAACTTCCTTTCCTTTGGCAAAATGGGTCAAAAGAAGGACTTGACAGGCTCAGAAAAGTCAAAAATAGTGAGATATCTTGCAGAGGGATGCAGTACACTTAAAATTGCAAAGCTTCTCAATTAAACCATTGAGTGAATGTTGGGGAGGAGGCGGACTTCCACTGAGTGATAATGAGCTTACGCCCCAACATCAATGCAGTCTGCACCCATTCTGCAACATTAGGAGGAAGGTGTTTAATGGATGCTGGATTCCCCCAAAACCACCAGCCTAGACAACAATGGGATGTCCTGCTGAACTACCGAATTAACAAATTTCTGGATGTCCAACCAAAATCTTCGAACTTTGGGGCAGCTGAGGATCATGTGGATAAGTGTACCCTCCTCCCGCCCAATGAAGAGCTTTTGCATGTTATTAAGATGTATGATTCAGCGTGGATATAAAGTGCAGAATATGGGAACTTTAATAATAAACTTTAAAAAATAAAATAAAAGGTAAATAGCTTGTATTTATAGAGCGCTTTCTAGAGTGTTCTACACTCTCCAAAGCGCTGTACAACACTACAGCCATTTACCCAATCACTCATACATTCACACACTGGTGGTGATAAGCCACGTTGTAGCCTCAGCTGTCCTGGAGCACACTGACTGAGGCGGGGATGCCAAGTCCCTCTGACCACCACCACCAGTAGGCGAGGTGGATGAGGTGTCTAGCCCAAGGACACAACGACAATGTGACCCAGCTGGAGCTGGGGGGACAATGGGGATCTTAATAAACCATGTGGCCATAGAAAACAAATCTCGTTCAAAAAAGTCGTTTCGATCCTTCTGAATGTATCAGACTGTAAACCTCTACAGTTCAACATGAGATGGTTGATTTTGTGCAGCAGCAGCAGACGTACAGCGACGTAATAATTCAGATATTGCCTCGCCTCGCCTCGCCTTCTTCCGCTTATCCGGGTCCGGGTCGCGGGGGCAGCATTCCAAGTCGGGCAGCCCAGGCCATCTTCTCCCCGGCCAAGTCCACCAGCTCCTCAGCTGGGACGCCCAGGCGTTCCCAGGCCAAACTGAAGATGTATTTCCTCCAGCTTGTCCTGGGTCGACCTGGGGGCCTCCTGCCGGCAGGACATGCCCAGAACACCTCCCGAGGGAGGCGTCCAGGAGGCATCCTTACCAGATGCCCGAACCACCTCATCTGGCTCCTTTCGACATGGAGGAGCAGCAACTCTACTCCGAGTCTCTCCCGAATGTCCGAGCTTCTTACCCTATCCCTAAGGCTGAATCCGGCCACCCTGTGGAGGAAACTCATTTCAGCCGCTTGTATCCGCGATCTCGTTCTTTCGGTCATTACCCAAAGCTCATGACCATAGGTGAGGATTGGGACGTAGACTGACTTGTAAATCGAGAGCCTTGCTTTCTGGCTCAGCTCCTTCTTCACCACAACAGACCGGTTCAGCGTCCACATCACTGCAGACGCTGCCCCAATCCGCCTGTCGATCTCCCGCTCCCTCCTTCCCTCACTCGTGAACAAGACCCTGAGATACTTGAACTCCTCCACTTGAGGCAGGACCTCTCTCCCAACCTGGAGTTGGCAATCCACCTTTTTCCGGTCAAGAACCATGGCCTCAGATTTGGAGGTGCTGATCCTCATCCCAGCCGCTTCACACTCGGCTGCGAACCTCCCCAGCAAGAGCTGAAGGTCAGAGCTCGATGAAGCTAGGAGGACCACATCATCCGCAAAAAGCAGAGACGAGATTCTCCTGTCACCAAACTCAACCCCCTCCACACCACGGCTGCGCCTAGAAATCCTGTCCATAAAGGTTATGAACAGGACCGGTGACAAAGGGCAGCCCTGGTGGAGTCCAACCCTCACTGGGAACAGGTCCGACTTACTGCCGGCTATGCGGACCAGACTCACACTCCTCTGGTACAGGGACTGAATGGCCCTTAACAAAAGACCATCCACCCCGTACTCCTGGAGCGCCCCCCACAGGGTGCCCCTGGGGACACGGTCATAAGCCTTCTCCAAATCCACAAAACACATGTGGATTGGTTGGGCAAACTCCCATGACCCCTCCATCACCCTAGCGAGGGTAAAGAGCTGGTCCACAGTTCCACGACCAGGACGAAAACCACATTGCTCCTCTTCTATCTGAGGTTCAACCATCGACTGGAACCTCTTCTCCAGTACCCTGGAGTAGACCTTTCCAGGGAGGCTGAGGAGTGTGATCCCCCTATAGTTGGAACACACCCTCTGGTCCCCCTTCTTAAAAATGGGAACCACCACCCCGGTCTGCCACTCCACAGGAACTGCCCCCGATGACCACGCAATGTTGCAGAGACGTGTCAGCCATGACAGTCCTACAACATCCATAGCCTTGAGATACCCAGGTCGGATCTCATCCACCCCTGGGGCTCCACCGCTGCGTAGTTGTTTGACTACCTCAGCAACTTCTGCCCCAGAGATTGGACAGTCCATCCCCAGGTCTCCCAGCTCTGGTTCCTCATAGGAATGCGTGTCGGTGGGATTGAGGAGCTCCTCAAAGTATTCCTTCCACCGTCCGACTATAGCCCCAGTTGATGTCAGCAGCTCCCCATCCCCACTGTAAACAGTGTGAGCGAGTTGCTGCCTTCCTCCCCTGAGGCGCCGGATGGTTTGCCAGAACCTCTTTGGAGCCGATCGATAGTCTTTTTCCATGGCCTCGCCGAACTCCTCCCACGCCCGAGATTTTGCCTCGGAAACTGCCACTGCTGCACCCCGCTTGGCCCTCCGATACCTGTCTGCTGCCTCTGGAGACCCACAGACCAGCCACGCCCTGTAGGCCTCCTTCTTCAGCCTGACGGCTCCCCTAACCTCTGGTGTTCACCAGCGGGTATGGGGGTTACCGCCACGACTGGCACCGGCTACCTTGCGACCACAGCTAGCAACAGCCGCCTCAACAATCGCAGAGCGGAACAAGGCCCATTCGGACTCAATGTCCCCCACTGCTCTCGGGACGCGGTCGAAGCTCTGCCGGAGGTGGGAGTTGAAGACCATCTTGACAGGCTCTTCTGCCAGGCGTTCCCAGCAGACTCTCACTATACGTTTGGGTCTACCAGGTCTGCGTAGAATCTTCCCCTGCCATCTGATCCAGCTCACCACCAGGTGGTGATCAGTTGACAGCTCCGCTCCTCTCTTTACTCGAGTGTCCAAAACATACGGTCTCAGGTCAGATGATACAACTATAAAGTCAATCATCGACCTGTAACCTAGGCTGCCCTGGTACCAGGTGTACTGGTGGGCATCCTTATGTTCGAACATGGTGTTCGTTATGGCCAAACTGCGACTTGCACAGAAGTCTGAATTGGACTGAAAATAACTAAAACTAAACCAACAGCTTCATTCAAAATTTAACTGAGCTACTAAAGAGTTTCAGATCTGGTTAGCCCTGATGTTTGCTCCAGTCTGAGGACTTCTTACTCAGCTCATTGAGTGATGTCAGCAGCTGGCTGGGTCCTCAGCCTACTGCACACAGACACCAGGTTTAGTTCTCTGAAGTAGAAAATATTGAACATATGAGCTGATTTATACAGCACCTCATAAGATAAATGCTTCACAATAAAACAGATGCATAAAAAACACAGAGATCCAGAGTCTTATAGTAAAGGCTCTGTCGTCTGTAAAGGATGCAGAAGTCCTCCGATACAGCCTGGTCATGGCCATGATGTCAGAACTAAAGTCTTACAGTGAACTCTGCTCTTAACCAGGAGATGGTGGAGCCAAATGAACTGATTGTCATGAGGATCAAAAACAAGGAGGAAGGAGGCAAATACTCAAAATGATTTAATAAAGAAAAAAACGCAAAAACTCAAACTAAGAAAAGCTAAGGAGCTCTGGGAGGAAAAAAGTCAGGAAGATGACAGGATGACTAACAGGTAACCAGAGACGTTGCTAACAGGGGGGCTGATGAGGACCCAGAGCAGTGAATCTAGTCAGGAGCAGGTGGTTAGTGGAATCTGAGCAGGTGGGTTGATTAACCTCAATGAGGAGCAGGTGTGCAGAGTGAGTGAGGAGCTGAGGGGGAAACTAAACTAACTGAGCTCAAAGGGGCTCAGATCATGGCAAACAGAAGAATGTAGACCGATCTGGTCAGAGAGCTGGCGACCTGTAACGATAAATTTAATTCAGACGTGAAAATTACATTACAGGTCAAACGTGATGAAACTTCTGCACACTAGATTTTTTTATAGGATGACCACAGTTAGGCTACAGAGGTGTGTAATATACTTTAAACACTTTCACTGGAACAGAACTAAAAGAAGGCTTTTGTGTTGACCTGAGTATAAAACTCATAATGTCTACAGATATCCTCATTATCAGTGAGGAAATGATCGATATTTCTGAGTATTGTGAGACCATTTTGTCCTGATTGATTCTACATATTAAAACACTTTTACTGGTGTTTTATTTTATATAATGTTGCACATCATATTCAGTACACATATTAAGAAGTAATCAAGTGGCTAAACATTACCACCTGCTAGTTTAAGTTCTGTTTAAGTTTCAATAAAACTTTTTTTTTCCTCTAAAGGAAGTCTGAAGGTCTACAAAGCTGCAGCCGGGGCCACATTCAGCGTTAACGTAAAGTCTGACCTTACATGTCAAAGGTAAGGCAAAAAGTTCTGCCGGGCGTGACATTTATGGGTCACGTCTGCTGTAAATAATTGGAGAGCTCTTCGTCTTTCTGTCTGGAGCTAATGAAGATGTCACTGAGAAGTTAGGGCCTCGTCTCCTGGAGGGTACGGACAAATCCCATTAACGAACCTGTTTGTACAGTACGAATTACACATTCTGTGGCTAATCCGGGACAAATTTAGCAGATCCTCCTTTTCAAAAAGGCCTATAAAGATCATGACCTTTTGTTAATGTGACGGACTGAATAACCGGTGGTTTTCTCCGCCACCTTGTGTGGCAACGGGACAATAAAGGTCAGAAGTGCCACCTTGGTGCTGACCACACAGGTCTGATGCACCTCCAGGAAAGGAAGGCTGAACTTTATCCCTCCAGCGTGATTGATCGGCTCTATCAGTGAGAGAATATGAAGTAAAACCAAGACCTCCATCTGCCACACGCTTTCTGTAAAACAGCGTGCTCATTAGAGGAGATGAACACGCTGTAATGGAGTCAGGATAATGCACCGGGTTTAATTACCGACACCAGGAGAGGTGCATGTATGTGGAAGACGTCTCAGTGCAACAACTTTTTAGATTTTAATTAAAAACTAAACTCAAAACTGAGCACAACCCCAGGAGGGGGGGAACTGCTCGGAAAAGCAAAACAAAAACGTGTTTCTGCCAAATCTGTGAATCCACCCAAAAACACAGAAAGAGCGCCTCTTCAAGGAGCTGGGCTAATAGAGCAGACTACTTCCTGTCCCCAAACCATGTTTATACGTTTCACATTTATCAAACTTGATAAAGATCATAATCAGACGGATGAGATGCCAACAGCAGTCAGCCGATGGAGTTAAAGACTTTACCCAAACTGATTAATTCATCCAGTATTAATCCGTGCTCATCAGATGTTCCTGTTAGCAGGTCAGGGTTTAAATCCGTGGGCTTTTCCCCAAGGATGAAAAAACACTACATGTTTAAAGCTTTAGGAGGTCTATAGTTTCTGTTTCTTTATTTTTCCCTCCCTGTCCTGTAGCGCCACACTGTGTCTTCACTGGAGCGTAACATCAATGGTATGGCATGCTGTGAGGGAATTAATCCAAGCAGAAAAGATATTTTATGAGACGTTTTAGGTTTACTTTCATATTTTAATAATATTATGATTTTTACCTCTTTACATATTTGTTTTAGAGAAAATGTTTTTTTTTTTAATTCTGTTTATTTATATTTCAGCACCAGAATCTAAATTTATGGTCAAGTTTGTTTACACAAACAAGCCCTAAATAAAACACAGAAGCACAAAAAAAAAAAAAAACGAACATATGGTTTAATTTGAATAGATTTTCATTAACAACCTTTAAACCCCTGTTACGTGAAACAAACATAAATCAATGTTACAATTCTAAACCAAATACATTTAGTTTTTGTGTCACATGCTTCAAAATGTGACCTAATGCAGGAATCATATCTTATGTTTTAGCTTCAGCTTGGAACATTATTCTGTTTTGAACTTCAGTTTATAATCATTTAGTCTCAGTAGATTCAAATGCAGCATTTGTTTATACACTAAAGTAAAATTAGCACCAGGTGGAGGCTGTTTAAAAGCTAGCTTATTGCTAAAAGCTAAGCTAATAGCTTATCAATGCTAACATTTATTGGCAGTGTTGGGCGTAACTAGTTACAAAGTAATTAGTTACAGTAATAAATTCCTTTTTTGAGTAATATATTAACATTAGTAAAGTTACTAATGTTACTAAATACTAAAGTTACCAAAGTTACTAGTTACAATTTGAGTAACTTACTAGTTACAACACCCCACCCCCCAAAAGACATTTGCCAAGGAGCTGGATAAGACGTGTGCTGCTATGGAAACGGAATTAGAAGCCCAGAGTTTCAACAGCTGATGTATGGACTGACATTGATTAAATATTCTTTAATATTGACTGTAGTTTAATAAAATAGTGAGAAAATTACAGTATTTTCATGGTGTCGTTCTTGTGGAAAATGTAAATTGATAGTATTTTAGAATGCCGTCATATAAGATATTTCGCCAAAAGTAACTCAAAGTAGTGTAACTTAGTTACTTTTTGGGGACTGTAATATGTAATACAAACTTCTTTTTTTTGTTGCTGTAACTACTAATTAAATTTTAAAGTAACTTACCCAACACTGTTCATTAATACCACAGGGTCAACTTATCAAACTCTTTGGAAGAAGTGGTGTATTTTTAATGTAAACATTTCATTAATGAAACCTAGTCTTTAAGTAGGATTCCTGATGATGGTTTTTGTCGTTATCCTGTCTTGGACCTTTCGAGGAACATTTGTTAATGTAAAAGTAAACATTTTTTAAATGATCTTAATGGATGAATCAGTCACACGTGCGTTAGAGTGCTACGTAATTACGATGAAAGAGTTCCTTTTTGAAGATGGTTTTTTGCACACTTTGATTTAGAAAACTGGACTTGAGAAGCTGTGATCTCTCCTGTTTTTGTTGTCTCATCATATGCTTACTGTTGTTGTGCATCTGTAAAACTAATGTTGCCAGTCTCTGAGTGTGCCATGATTTTTCAGCAATCCATCATCCACGCCGTATTAATCACAGCCGTCCATACTCTGAACCAGCTTAGATAGATCCCCTATTGAGATAATCGCTTTTTCATCACCAGCAATGCGATGTGTGACCAATGCAGATATGTGAGGAGATTCAGTCTCTTTGTTCAGCATATTAGAACTTTAGAATACAAGTGAAATAATACTGTCACTGAATTATATCAATCAATTGCTTCTATTTGAATCCTTAACTGAAGATCCTATCAAAGTACCAAGTATATTTTACCACGTTCCCCTAAATAAAAGCTCAGTATCTGACATTTCAGCTGGGGGTTGAGGAACGACCTCTTGTGCTGAAACAAACAGCAGCTACACATTCATGTGATAAAACTCCTTATGTATCAAAATGAGCTCAGTTCGGTGTGGGGATGTTTGACACGACAGCGCCACCCAGTGGTGTGATGCATAAGAAGACTCCAGTAATGACACTGTTGGGATTTCTTTAATAAACATTTGCCAAAAGGAGCAGAGAGTGGGGCGGGGGGACAGATTATTTTAGTACAAAAAAAAAAGTGTTTCCTTTTATCTTCTGGTTATGTTTGTTCTGCTCCTCATTTACAACACCTACACCTACAGAAAACGGCCTTTCTTCCTGATGGATCTGAACAAGTGCTACCACATTATCCTCAAACGACCCCGCGCGTCGACGCCCATCAGCCCGATCCAACGAGCCGTCGACGGGACAACACGACCTCAGACATCCCACGTCCTTTTCATTTTATAGCCAAAAATAGTTTCTGCCTACTTAGCTCAGTAGTGCAAAACATTAATACTACACTCTGCCTCAGAACATTACAGAAAGGCTAAGGTAGAGATTAAAGTGTACCTGGCCTGATGATGTACATCCAAAAAAAGGTAAAAGTTTAATTTAAAAGACAGCAGAACAGATTACAAAAAAATACGAAAAATGGTATGAGGAAAAAAAGCTCCTCCGTTGATATTCAACGGTCCATCTGCAACACATTCCAGATTAAGAAAAAATACACAGATTTAAGTTATTAAAACTGGATGTGCATCTCCAGATCCTCCTAATCTGGTCTGAGAGGCTTCAGGCTCCACAGAGTCCTTCAGCCTTTTGTTCTTTGTTGCATTTAAAGTCTTTCAGTACGGCAGCCCTCGTCCTCTGATTGTTGCTGTAGAGTTCACGTGTGGAACGAAGCCGAGGGGGAGGGGTGGAGCTCCGACTTGTGACGGAGAACCCCAGGGTTGTCCCGGTGCTGGGATGGGTGGAGGAGGTATTCCGTCCTTTCTAGCCATGGTGTGGTTGTAGAGGTGGATAGCACCCGGGTTGGGCTGTCCATCCATAGATACGGAGCTGTGATTGTACTCAAACCTGTGGTCCTTGTCCCCACTGAACACCATACTACTGGGACCAGTTGCTGCTGCTGGAGGGAAAGGGTCTGGGTGGGCTGGTGGCAGAATCCCAGCAGGATTGGAGGAGCTGGCAACTTGTCCAGGCCCGCTAAA
Source organism: Callopanchax toddi (assembly GCA_006937965.1). NCBI lineage: Eukaryota > Metazoa > Chordata > Actinopteri > Cyprinodontiformes > Nothobranchiidae > Callopanchax > Callopanchax toddi. The sequence continues at coordinate 3,623,926 of SSNR01000004.1, forward strand.
CACTTCTCTGAGTGCATGAGGTGGCAGACCTCCACCCAACATGTGACCCATGTAGCTGTCCCCGAACACAGCAGGAGTGAAAGGGGGATGAGGAGGAGGAGGAGGAGGGGGAGGATGGGAGTATTCAGCTCCGTATCCTGAACCCTCCGCAGAAGGAAGAGGTGGGTAGTCTGGCTCTGGGGGTCGACCTCCATCACTTCCACCTGCTGAGGCAATAGGGGGGGCGTGGCCTGTTTGGGGTTCGGGTGGTGGCTGCCGGTAGTCCAGGTCGGCGTGTGGAGGTGGTTCTGGAGGCTCAGGTGGTCTCTGGTCTGGAGGCAGGATGGGCACTCTACCACCGTCAGGCGCTGCAAAAAACAATAAGGACTCTTTAATCAAACTTCATTTAAAAACACTGAATATCAACAAGCTTAACAACTAAACAAAAGTAATTAAACTGATTCAGGTGTGCCAAGTTCCTACACAATATCCACATTAAAACTTCAAACTTTACAGATTCAATTTTCAGATTGTTTTTAGTTTGATCATTTTTTATGTCAAGGAACAAATAAAATTTGTGACTTTTAGGTTAAAGCGGCTCTCTGGAGCATTTTTCTCTGTATCAAAGTTTTCTAAATGTTTTAAATGATATTTCAGGTCTAAACTATGATCTATGGGTTGAGTTCCACAACATCTGTCATTCTGATGAAGACCCTCCTTCCTCCTAGAGACCCCTTTCCATTATTTCTTGCCGCCGACATTTTTCAGCCAATGAAATTCAAATGTCTGCATTCTCTCAACATGCACGCGCATCGACCAAACCTGTACCAGTAGGGGGCGCTGTCGTACAGGACGCTCCGTGTGTTTCTCTGCCGTCTCAGCCGTTCACTGAGGACTCACGGCTCATTTCTACTAAAAACCTACCCATTCCCCAGCTAAAGATGGATTTATTTTTATTTTTAAACCTTTCACCTCACAGAATGGCAAGGCTTGACAGGATTATGCGTTTATTTTGGTCAGAAAGTTCATCCAGGGCCGAGTCAAGTTCAGCTTCAGAGTCCAGCAGCAGCTCGGTGCTAACAGAGTTAATATCAGAAGCAGCAGGGACAGAGAGGGCTCATCAGACCCTCGTAGTATTGTTGGAATAAGATTGTGAACTGTGAGTGATTAAACCCTACACACTGAGCTGTACAGTTCATGTCTGAAGTATATGCGCCGCGCGCACATGCGACCGGACGCGCGTGTCGAGATGTTTTGAGGAGGAGCCTTTGGATGCTAGATTCAAAAACTGCTCTCTTGATGAAATCCTCCGGAGTGCCGCTTTAAATCATAATTTTGTTTTTTCAGACCTAATTTTCTTTTGCTCTATTTCATCCAGACCTGGAAATAAATCCCTTCCCTATAAAAATGTTAGAACCATGAAATGTGTCTCTTCTTGTAGTAAACATTTGACATTATTTTTAGAACATTTCTATTTTTACTGTTATTACTCTGGTTAGTTTAACTTGACTGGTGGGGACTGACCTGGAGAAACAGGACTTGGTTCTGGAGGCTTTTGTTTAACCTCTGGAGGTAGAAGAGGTGCTGCTGCTGCAGCTACGACGGGGTTGGCGCTCTCTGTTCCTTCTCCACCATCACTGACTTCCTGCCTCTGAGCCTGTTGAGCCTGCAGCAGCTGAGCTAGCAGCATGGTCATGGCCGTCTGCGTGGCAGCCGCAGCCTCGCCCTCCGGGTTACTTGAGGGTGCAGATATAGGGGGTGATGGAGGTTTAGGCATTGGAGGTGTACGGGGTACTCCAGCTGGGGCGGGGGGCTGCGGAGGCTTAGCAGGTGCGGGCTGAGGTGGGGGTTCAGATGGGTCAGAGGGAGCTAGAGCATTAGTGAGCTGCTGTAACGTCTCCTGGTTGACCTTTGTGCTCATAGACTGGACAAACTGGGCTGTGCTGACTGAACTCTTAGGCTGACCGAAGAAGTTCAGGAGGACCGCCAGCTGCTCCTGGGTGAACTGGGAGTTTGGACCCTTTGGATCTACAATAAAAATAAAATGAGCATGAGTATTTATTTTTATATAAAGTCTCATGTAAAAAGACATAGAAGACATTCTGTATAAACTTAAATAGCAAATATTAAAACCACTAACACAAATGTAAGAATCTGTAGCCAGATTTTAAGACGTAGTTACTTATTTAAACATTTACTCAGATTTTTTAAAGCATAACTAAAAGCCAGAAATAAAACGGTAGTGAAACTCACCGAGCAGAGCAGAAGCAGCTGAATTCTGAGCTTTGATGCCTCCAGGAGCAGGAAAACCCTGTGGAGTGTTACTACGGCTGTCATCGAGGCCGAGCTCCTTGCGAGGTGCTTTAGGAGCCACCAGCTCTTCTGGCATCTGCTTCTGTCGCCGGCGTTTCTTACTCCACAGCTCATGACAGTCCTGCCACAGCGGTAGACTGCACAGAGGAGCACAGGTCACATGTAAAGGGCCTGACAACGCTGTAGGATCAACGTGTTGATGCAACAGAAAACAAAACATACTCTGGTGGAGGCATCTTGTCTGGATCGACGTCCTTGAGAAACTCGCTGCTCAGTGCTTGCTCAGCTGTGCAGCGCTTGCTGGGGTCCAGGTTCAGCATGTGGTCAAAGAGATCCAGAGCTGAAGGCGGGATGCTGAACAGGAGCAGGAGGACAAAATCACAGAGAAATAAAACAATGGAAACACAACCCAGAAGAATGTAATAAAAGTCATGAACGATGTTTGACTTACAAAGCAAACTCCTCTCTGAGGCGTCTCCTGTACTGTTTCTTTGGTTTCATGGTGTTGAAGAAGGGAAGTTTGATCACATCTGGCCAAGCAGCGGGACAGGGGCTGCCACATATTCGACTGAAACAAAGGACACACTTATTCTAGAGGAATGCAGCGAAGAGCAAACTAAACAGCGATTCACTAAACCTCTCCTCAGTTTTATTACCATTACTGCAAAATGAAAATATACAAATTTCTGCCAACAAAAAGGAAAGTTTGGTAATTTTCAAATGTTTCTGTGTGAAGTTTATAAATAACTACTATCCATTGTAGCTTCCTGAACAGCCTCAGCTCAGAGTTTATGTTCTTCAGGACTGATGAGCTATTGGCTTGTCCGAGTGAAGCCAAGAAAAAAAGCAGATTATTGATAATGACTCAAATCTTCTGAAACATCAAGCTTCATAGCAGGTTCATGCAAACCTCATCTTATAAACCTTTACACCAACCCAATATTTATAAATGAATCCTCCCAAGAGACCAAAACTGGCAGGAATTTCCCAATTTTCCTGCCAAAATAGCTAATGTGAAAACAACTGCAGTGCAAAGGTTTATGAAACAACTTTTGCATGAACGGCTATGAGACTGAGAAGCCTGGAAATGTTTTGCGGTGGCAGCAATCTGCTTTGTTCTTGGCTGAGTTCGGACTAGGCATCAGCTCATCAGCCCTGAAGAACTTGAACTCTATTTTTCAGAATTGAGGTCGTTCAAGAAGCCATCTACAAGTGAGATATAATAAGACATTTATAGATTAAATACATGAACACAGAAACATTGACCAGTAGCGGCTTAGTCTACACCAAATTACACATTCTAGGTTTTTGTTTAAAAAAACCAACCTGAGGTATGGCTTCACAGCATATTATTAGAAAGAGCGACACCCTTTCTCCTTTCCTAACTGCTGAAACTTTCCATCACTGTGTCTAGTGTTGTCACGGTACCAAAATTTCAGTATTTGGTACCGATACCAGTGAAAATCCACAGCTCTCTGTACCAATTTCGGTACCAAAGCAAAACAAAAACCTGACTTGAAGTAAATGAGAGGTCGAGCTAGACTTTTTTGTTTTGTGTCATTTTGGCTTGGCTTTGACTTGGTACCGAAGAACCGGGTCTTTTGACAACACTAACTGCGTCTGGTTCAAGTCATCTCTTCCTGAATCCAATTCAAGCACTTTTAAGGTAAGTTTTAAAGATTTTTAAGCACCTTTGTCCAAGAAAGGTAAATGTTATTTGGCTGTAACCAATTTAGTTTCAAGCACCTTATTAAAAACATATGCATTTTCTAAGTCTTGAAAATGACACGTTAAATTTTGAGCACTTTTTAGGTTTTGTGTGTGAACCTACCTAATGAGCTCTAACTGTGCGAGCTCCTGGTTTGCTTGAAAGATGGGTTTCTTTGTGAACAGCTCCCCAAGAATGCACCTGTGAGGGACAAATTAGGGGATGAATTATTATTACATGAATTAATAAGATTCTGCAGACTTTAAAACAATAACGGACGTGCTCTTACCCACAGCTCCACACATCGATAGCAGGAGTGTACCTCTCTTCTCCCAGGAGCAGCTCTGGAGGTCGGTACCACAGTGTGATCACTTTGTTGGTGTATGGTCGACTGACAATAAAGATGTTCGTTAGTGACAAGAATAATAAGCAAGAGGACAAATAACGCTTAGAAATAAACCTAGATGCAAAATTGAGTTTTACAGAGAATCCAGGAGACTCACCTCTCCTCAGAGTTATAAAGTCGAGCAAGACCAAAGTCGGCGAGCTTTATTTGACCCCTGATTGAAAGAGAACAATCATTATGGCAAATAGATTGACAGAACAGTGATATTTAATCTGATCCAGTGAAGAGAAGCAGCCTCACTTGTTATTAAGAAGAATATTGGAGCACTTGATGTCTCGATGAAGAAAGTTCTTCTTGTGGCAGTAATCCAGGCCCTCCAGCAGCTGTCGCATGAAAGACTTTATGTGGTTTTCGTTGAAATGGACCAAGCCTGACTCGAGCAGACCCATCAGGTCATGGTCCATGTACTCAAACACCAGATAAAAAGCCCCTACGACCAGGAAAAACAGCCTCAGTCAGTACAGATATGCAGCCGGAGTCGTGGTTTGTAACCTGAAATAGCTCTAGAAAGTTAAATATGAACCACCTTTATCGTTCCTGAAGTCCACAGCGTCCTCCTTGTCTGTGACGATCTCCTTCATGTTTATGATACTCTTGTGATTGAGCTGTCGCAGTATTTTAATTTCTCTGATGGCTGTGATTGGGAATCCCTCTTTTTCATTGTCCAGTCGAACTTTCTTCAAAGCCACCATTTCACCTAATTAATAAAAAAAGAGAAATTAAAATAAATAGAGCTGGCATTTGAAACTCTGAGACGCCTGTATCACCAGCCTGTAAAAACACTGTAAACATTTATCTGAAAGCGTACCCGTGTCTTTGTCTTTAGCTTTGTACACTTGACCGTAGGTACCTTCCCCCGTGATTCCAATAATCTCAAACTTGTCCACACAACGTTTCCCCCAGTATATCTCCGTTTCTTTAATCTCACCAAACCTTGGCCCACAAATTCTGAAAGAAAAAAAAAAGGGAAAAATTGAAAAAGGATGCAAAACAAGTAGTACAAAGTAGAAAAAAAGGATTAAAACATACTTGGGTCTTCGACGAACTGTTAGGGACTTTTTGTCTTCAGGAGGACTGCTTGGGGACGATGTGCCTCCAGGAAGCTCTGGCGGAAGAGGTAAGTCTGCCAGCAGCTGACGAGATTTTCTCTCCATCTTCTTTTTTCCTGAGATGTCCTTTAAGCTGCAGGACAACACACAAGCAGACCTTAATGATTACTAATAAAGAGCTACAACAATGCACCAACAACACTAGATCACCTGTATGAGGAGTGTATCCATACCTTTCTCCTTTCTCTGAGTGTTCAACAGCCGCTGGGGGCAACGGTAGCGACAGTAGAGTTGAAATTACTGGACCAGCGGCTCGTTCCTTGTCTTTGCTCTGTACAGATGCTGTTACTTTCCTCTTGTCCCGATGTAAGGAGTCGTCCCTGCCCTTTCCATCTCTGTCTCTACTGTTCTGGTGCTCCGTGGACTTCTTGGACAGCTTGTCAGCGGGGGACTGAGGCTGGTTCGATGTTGGAGTTCTGGGTCCCTTCTCTGGCTGAGGTGGAGAGGGAGGACGCCCCTTCCTAGATGTGTGATTGGATTTAGGGCTGGGCTGAGGTGCAGATGAGGAACCCTTGGTTGGAGTAGATGTGTTGCTTGCATTCTTGGCTTTAGCCGCTGCTTCTGCAGCTTTAGCTTTTTTCTGCTTGCTGAGCTCAGCGGCGAGGCTGGATTTGAATGTGAGCGTGCTCGGCGAGAGACTGGAGGGGCGGCTGCGGGAGCGAGAGTGGCGGTGACGGCTGTGAGAGCGCGAATGCCTTGAGGTTGAATATGGACTTCTGCTACGTGACCTTGCAGAGCGCCTGGAAAGGAAGTGACAAAAATACCATTTTGGACTCAGTTACTGAGCGAGTATTAAAGCTAATCTGTTAATCACCATAAAATATGCAGTGTTTTCTCACCATATCCTACAATGCTGTATTAGTGCCATTCTGGATTAAAATTTTAATACAACAAGCTGGGAAGAGTAAAATTCCCAGAAACACAACACTGAATTTCAAAAGTTAATGTTAGGAAGCCTTAGGTTTTTAAATTTTACTTCATGAATTCACAAGATTATCCATCAATGTAAACTTGTGGATTTGCGAGATAAAAAGTAACAACTTTCAGGATTTAAATTTTGAATTTTCCAGAAAATATCTTGGACATCTAGTCGATTAATACTGAATAACAAATGTTCAATATTAAAAGCAAAAAAAATAACTGAAATTACATCATAAATTTAATAGGAGAAACTCTGGATATTCTTACTTTAAAATACTTTTTTTTAATCAAAAATTTGAAGGCTAGCCTTTTGTTCCCCTTGCAATGCTTATTCATGATTTAACTAGCTCAGTACATTTGAGAATTAAATCATGTAAGTTTTGACTTTTTATCCTCACTAATTAATTTACAATATAGAAATAAAACTTTGATTGTAAATTTTAAAATGAGTTTTTTCTTGGAATTCTACCTTCTTAACTCAGTTCGTTTATCTAGAATAGCATGTTATTGTAAAAGACTCAATTCTATAACTGTGCCCCTTCTCTGTAATATACTTGTTTCTAGCTCTATAATGTTACTATGTAAATAATCAATGCCAAATTTGCTTCAAAACATAAAATAAAGAAAATCTATATTTAACTTTCCACTCATGAGGGAAGCAAATCTGAGACTCATTTTTAGAAGTCGTTCAGAAATGCAAATCAGTTTCCTTTAACTGGCTGTAGATGCAATTCAGTGGAAATAGCTGTTCTAATTGGAAACAAAACTTGAATAATAAAAAGAAGAAATGACTACTGTGGACATTCACAGGCTTTCTTTTACGGAAATTAATCTACTGGGATATCTGGAATATTAAAACTGGGAAGATGTTGCTCTATCATGTGAATTTACCAAACTAGAAACATCTGGTGAGTTAGAATTTCATGTTTTTTAAAACTGAAAAAAAAAAAAAAAAAACCTACCTCAAACCAGAGTGTTTAACATTGTTATAAATTTGGGAAAGTTTGTATCATTTTTGCTGTTTTTATATCACTGTTTTAAAAAGATTGTGGAAACTTAGTGGAACTCTGTTACTAGTAGTACTGAGAAGTTTATTTACCTATAAAATCTAAAGCAGTGCTGAGTTATCACACATAAGAAAATACTGTTTTTGTGGTAACTTTGTTGGAATCTGCTGCTGTATGTAACAAATTAAATTTCTGCAAGGGAATAATAAAGTATTTATCTGTCAATAACAAATTCACTGCAGTTGAAGAGCACATCTATTTAAATCTTACCTGACATCTGGACTTGGGCTCAGCGACTTCCGGTAAGGGCTTCGAGATCTTCTGCGGTTTCCATAAGGACTTGAGACAAACTCTCCTTGTTCATACGGACTGTGTCGACCATAACTTGGTGACCTGCGCCAGTTTGCTGGGCTGGCTGGGGACCGCTTCCTCTTGTTGCTGGAGTATGAACTGGGTGACTTTGGGCCACTATAAGCTCCATACACATCTATGTCCCGGCTGTAATATGTGGAACTGGGAGAAAGTCTTTTACTCCCATAAGTTGGACTTCTTCTAGATATCAGCTGGTTGTACCCACCAGGAGACTGGTAGCTGTATGGATATGATGTCCCATAGGGACTTTCTGCTTTAAGACCAGGACTTCTCCTGTAGGCCCTGGAGTCCTCTCGGTCGTCTCTGTAAGACTGTGGAGCATCTCTGTATGCGGATGGGGGCTCTTTGTCAGATCTTGTTTTACTTCTGTGTCTCTTTGAATCCTTTTTATCTCCTGATTGTGAGGACTGAGATGCTGAAGTCTTTTTACTGTTCTTGTCACTGCTCTTTGCAGTGTCTCTGTGATTTTTAGAGCCACTTAAACTACCTCCACTCCTGACTTTGGAGGAATCTTTCTCGCGACTCTGACGGTCCTTTTTCCTGCCTAACTCTTTGTCTTGCTTGTTCTTTACAGATGATCCTTTTGTTATGTTGTCTTTACTGAGACAAACCGCCTCTCGGACTCCCAGGTGACCTCTGTCAGGGGATGCTGGTCCATTATACTCCCCAAAGTCAACATCGCTAAGTTGATCCACTGAAAGGCTGTCAGCATGGGGGTAAGGTTTAGGAGAGGGGCTTCCAGAAAATCGCTCCGACTGGGAGCTCACGTCATCGTACTCTACTAATGTCCGAAGTTCAAGCTCTTTTACGAAAGCACTATTTCGGTCATTGTCGGGGTCTCCTGTTGTACCAGCTGGCCATAAGTTTCTATTCTTGGCTTGCCTGCGTTTCTTTCTCCGAGAAGCCGACGAGCGTCTCTTTTCCCGGTGCCTGTCTCGTTGAGCGGCACCGCTCCCCGGTTTACTCCGCCTGTCCGGTCTGTTAGCATTCCGCTGCCCAGAGGGGCTCCGTCCCCGACCCTCTCGAAGCACCTCTGAGTTAGGCATTTATCCTTCAAATAAAAAGCTACGGCGAAGTTCTGACTACTAGTATTTTGTGTTTTATGAAAACTATGTCCTTCGGTGTGTCGTTGAACAGTACATCAGGCTAGCTGGCTAAGTTAGCCGACGTCTCAGCACAATCAGCCCGTTAGCAGAATCACAAGCTAAACATTTCCACTACCAAGCGAGTACAAATGGGCTTCCAGAGAAAGTAACTCGGTGACACTCAGTTATTAATGTGGTGCTGTGTTACAGAGCCAGCTCATACTTAACCATTGTACTCCAGGACGGATGTCACCAAGATTTGTTAGCCACAGCTAATCGGTGAAGCCAGCTAACTGTTCAGCTAGAGTCGCATTCCAATTCATGGCGAGGCCCAGAGCAGCTTTAAATTCTTTTAAACCCCTTCTTCTAAAATGAAACAGTTCGTGAGATACATTTAATCCATTCACCAGATAGTGTTACCTTATTAAAAAATAAAGAAAACTCCCCTCAATGTAAACTTCTCGCCTTCCATTACAATCCAATGTGCAACAAGGAAGTGAACAACACGCAACTTTGCCGCTAGCTGCCCGCTAGCAACTTAGCCAGCTAGCTTCCCTTTCTCCTTGCGTGGAGTTCCAGGCAGCTCAGTCACAAAAACAATCCCATTCAAAGACGCTTCTCTGATCACGTATCCCGCCGGACTCCCGCTCCATCTGTTGACAACATTCCCCTCAACGTAGCTGTCGTCTTGCCGTGTACAACGACTTAAAAATACCCCGATTTTATTTCAAAATACCAAAACTTTGTTCGTAATGTAGCTAACAGTACAGCTTCCAAGGCCCGTGCAGCTTTCAAACTCAAGGCCTCGTGCGTCGATGTGGGCCAATAGCAGCCGTATGCGTAATCCAGCTCAGAGGATACGTCACCACGAAGGGAAACCCTCACCTTCAAAATAGAACGCCAAGCAGCAGAGAGAAAAATGTGCGACACAAGTATGAGTTACAAGTCTAAACTGCCTTCTACAACTTACACATTTTCATTCATACACTTAAAAAGTCTTCGATAATCCTCTACACCACACATATTTATTATACGATCTGTATGACATGTCAGTTGCCATGTGACCCAAATTTAAAAGCCAGATCAAGTGACTCAAATCTGTTTCTCCTCTAAACAGTTTCACTCTTTTTTTTTCAAACCGATTTTCTGTTACCTGGAAATACAGATTTATCAATAATATTTCAAGAAAAGTCCAGATGAGCCGTACTGTAACACAGGTAAAATGTTGTATGACAACACAAATGTGTATATTTATGCACAAAAAAAGAAGGAAAAACAACAATAATACAATTAACATAACAAACTATAAATTATTGCACTTAGGCATTCCTGGGAATAAATGGCATGCACTTCAAACAATATTTCCATAAATTCCTAAAGTAGCATTGCTTTTGCTGTTTATATAGTATTCAATGAGAAATATACTTGGTTTTAAGATTTAACCTGGGAAAAGTTGTTTTATTTTAGTAATTTTGTTCATAATGGCTCTGTACGGTCCCCCTAATGGTAGTCGTTTCCCTGTTGAGTGATGTCCTCCTTGTTGATGATTTTGCCCTTTTCAAGCAACTTCTGTAAACGTGTTGATGGCTTGGTGTCAAATATTGTTTGTGAGATATTCACACTTCATAGAAGAGCTTTTTGGGGGTAATCTATCTATTGTGCAGATTGGAAGTGCCAGAAAATTGTCAATAAGATTTTTGTACATCTCTTAAACAGCAGCTTCTGATAGGGGCAGTTCTAGGGGGGCCAGGGTGGGACAGTGCTCCCCTGACAACATGCTTGCCCCCCCCCCCCCGGCTAAGTGTCATGTTATCACTGAAATAACCAAGAGATCAAAGTATTTTTGCAAAAAAGTTTTATTTTGAACCCAAATGACGTTATTGTGTCCAAAGCAACCCTAACTGAATTGCTGTTATTGTATTGCTGTAATTATACACTAACATTTGAAATACTTAAAGACAATATTTGTAGTTTTTTGTTTTAGAATGTGCCCCTCTATAAAAAGCAGCTGGCTTCCCCTCTAATGTTGGTAGAACCTCCACTGGCTTCTGAGGAAGGTTAGCTTATAGCTTCATTTAAAAGTAGAAGTGTTGTGCCTACAAATAGTAGAAGTATTTGCCTACAAATACGGAGATGCTGTTGGTCCAGGAGAGGTTCTCCATGCTGGTAGTGCCTAAAAACTAGTCTTTCAGTGATTTTTGTAATGGTTGTAATATCCAAAATGATATTCTTAGTTCTTATGATGGTTAAGAGATGAGGTTTTGGTCAGCTGCTGAACCTGCACCCTGTATGCATTTTTTCAGTTTGTAATAGTTGTTATCTGCAAAATTATATTGGTTCATGGGTTGACTGAAAAGTGAATAGTGGCAGGGACTAAACACACAACCTTGTGGCACACCTGTGTTGAATGTGATGGTATGCTATATTTCAGCCTGGCAGTCTGGAGGTAGTCGGTGGTGATGTCATACCTCCACACAACTAACATGTGGACATATGACATCACCTGCAACATGATTGGATAATTGCAGTTTAACAACCTCTACTAATTTAAATAAAGTCAAACTTGAAAGAACTTTGGAAATTATGCAGCTTGCATCCTGTGACAACCAAAATCCAATGAGTGTTGAAAAGTGTCCTGATCACTTTATGTAATGCCAAGGTCAAGTCCCTAAGGCTGTAAAAACTCAGTGTTGATAAAAGGCAGGGGGAGGGGGGTGTCATTGTTCAGAAAGCCATTCCGTTTAAAGGTCAACCTGTTTGTTGAATGAAAGAAGAAAAAGACCAGCCTTCTCACAAAGAATACACAAACACTTTGAAATGTTATTAGTAATATCCACTTTATTTGCCATTTCCAAATAACTCACAAAAATGAATTGAAATGTAAGCTTCACCTCTTGCATTCACAGACAGGCTACATTAGTGGTTATGCTCAAAAATAAGTACACATGAAGGAAACATTGAACTCATGGCATACATACAACCAACCAACTAAAGACAGATATATCTAGCTTTATTCAAATGGTATTAATATAAAAGGCATAACAAGTTATTTGAATACCCATTAGGACAGTTTGCTCACAGCTTTCACACATAGGTGGAAAATATTGGGCTGTCAAGTTTATTATCTCGTACTGCACATGAAAATAAAGTTCAATGATTATGTCTTCCTTTAAAAAATGAATGAGATTAAGCTGTTGTTACAGTAAGCAAGCACGACGGTGGTCAGTAAGTAGCTGCTGTGAAGACACACAGCTGTTAATGGAACCTAAGGTCTGCCTCGTCACACCGGGACCTTCTGTTTCTGTGCCTGTCACTTTAACATTCAGGGAGGGTTTAATCAGTGAAGGTTAGCCCTTAGAACATCGGACACTGATTTCCATGTACTCTGATAACACAGTTTGACCTCCTTCTGAGTTTGACTCTCTCCTGTGTGTGCTTTTTGGTAAATAATACATTTGAGTTCAGTTCAGAATCTGAACGGTTTATAACTCAGAGAGTCAACTCTTGATTTGTTTTTAGAGGCAAACTTACAGGATAACTTCAGCCGTAGACGAGTGTTTCTGTATAAAAGTTCTAAATAATTTATCTTACTTGCTTACTTCATGAACGACCTCTGCTCTGAGAAACACGAGTTTACATCCTCCAGGACTGATGAGCTAACTGCCAGTCCGAATGCAACAAAGTGAATTTCACAGCGGTTCTATTTAAAATTTTATTTTAGAAACCTTTAAACGGGTTCTGTCTGGACCATGCAGCAAATCCGAGATCTGGCCCTCGGTCCAGGGGAGGGGGCGTGTCTACCAAGGAGCTACCGCAGGTATGCATCCTCCCCCTGAATGGGGACATAATATGATGCAGAGTCTGGTGCCAAGAGAGTCGTGCAGAGCGACGACCACGCCCCCTCCCTCTGGCCCGAGGCATGTATGCTGATCTGGATCTTTGGCATATTTAGTTGACTACCCCTGCTTTACACCATCATCAATTTAGCTTTATATTAAATTCTACTGTCATTTATAAGTGTAAAAAACACCACCAAACACAAACATTTGCACTTCCAGAGCCTCCAGGTGTCAAATTAATCAGGATTTCTTAAAAATGGGAAACAAATTATGGTGTAAAAGTTTAATTAATATCATTCTCATGAACTTCTAAGAAATTTAGGAGGTTGGAGATTGTTTTTGAGGTCGAGACGAACCATTTCTTACTTTAACATGTTCAGAATAGACCCAACTCAAATAATTCTAACGAGGAACATTTAGGTCAGTGGCTATTTATTTAACAACCCTATTATTGTGATTGTCCCCATAATGACTGCTAAACATGTAACCTCAAACCCATGATCAGAACTGAAGAAACATTTTGGATGAGTGGTGAAACATCTTCAAAAAACAAACAAAAAAGTAACTTTTTTTTTTAAAGGCAACTTTTTCCTTCTTTTAACCCTCGCACTGTCTTAGGGGGTCAAATTGACCCCAGATCAACAGAAAACTCCATAGGACCAAAACAAGGACAGTGCGAGAGTTAAAAAAACTTTTAGGATGTTCTAAACTTCTAGCACGTCAACCCTATTTTTCCAAACAAAGGTCATTCATGAAGCCATCAACAATGGGTAAGAGAGCAATTCTTTTATAACTTTCACACAGAAACAGACTTTCAGTTAGCTGAAAACCCCTTTGAGCTTAAGAGCTTCTACTACACTTTGCCTCGTAAAAAGGTAGCTTTAAAGACAGGGTCGGCGTTTTGAAATGATTTGCGGTTTCACATTTCCTCTTTGCATTTGCAACAATCCTTTTGCATAGACTCCTCATATTTACTCCTAATGATTTAAAACAGATCGGTATGGAACCTTAGTAACAACCTCTGGGTGGCTTTTGAAAGGAAATAAAACATTTTTTAAAAGTGTCTCAGTAAAATTCAAATTCAAGGGGGGAAATTTTACTGATGCATTTCCAGTTTTTACACAGTTTTAACTTAAACTCACCTCTAAAATGACTCAACTACAAGAGCAAGAAAAAAACAACAGTTTCATTGAAACATTTCGGCATTATAACACAGCCTGGCACAAATGTCGCAAAAGGAATAATAAAGATATACGCTGCACAGAACTGGCTGTCCAAGATTACAGGATGAGTAAAGAGGGGATTATCCACTTTCACAACGAACAGAACAGAGAGGCAACAGTGACGCACTGCACAGGAATTCATAAAGCCCTCCTAACCCTGTTTCACATGCCATCTAGAAAGTTTTACTCCCCTTAACCCCGTCCATCTTTTACAAAGGTAGTTTATTGAACACAAACATTATAGTGCTGAATTCTTATCCTCCTTATACAAAGTTCTCATTCACCAGAATTTGCCACTGGGCACTTATTTGCACAAGCGAGCAGTTTTCTTTGGTGACTGACGGCAACGTGTATTTGGACAGGTCCCACCAAATTCTACCCCGAATTTGTCTTCTGCCTGAAAGCTCCCCCATCCATTATTTTATTCCTAAATAAAAACAAAACGGGGATTTAAAAAGTCAGGTAGAAGTTTAAAATCGGCAAAAGGACCACGACTGGAAGCAGTTCGTTTCATTAATAATTGTCAGGACTTGATGCAAAAAGGAAGTAGTGTTTATGGAATCACCTTTTATCAGAGCACCAGGGATTCCTCAGTCACAACCAAAGGCAATGAAAGTCATTAGAGGAGTGAGGTAAAAAGAAAAGATTAAATGTTAAAATTTAAATAAAAAGTTCAAGTGTTGCAAAATCCTTCTCAGGCTTAAGGGATTAATGTGGTTTTTTGTGCATTTTCAGAAGAAAGGGAAAAATGGAAACATTAGTCCAGGAGAGAGAGAAAAAAAATCACAAAATAGTGACAAAAATAGTGCTTATAGACCACAGGAAAAACCATGGATGTGTAAAACAAGTGGAATGGCATCAAATCTAAGCTCTGGTTTAGTTCATTAAAAGGTCTTTAAATTAAAAGTCCTCCCCAGATTCAACAGTGAAATGTTAATTTTGTCAGTGGCACTTGATGCATTGTGGATTCACTACACAGTCCAGTCTGCTCACTTTTCTTACAATGATGGATTGGGGTTCTCCATGTACATTTTCTTCATTTCAACCTTTTAAATTATTTTTCCTTAAGCTCACACCGTACAGCTGTCTGAATATTTTATAAACACCAAACTTCACAATGAAAGGAGACTTCAGGGCTCAGCTTCTTGGCAAGCGTAGGCCTAAATTAAAACACCATTCATCTATTACACTCTGATGTATGGTGGCGTATTAGAGCCGTAGTAGATGGGGGGTGGGGGTCAAAACCCAAGATAAATTGCAGAAATTCTGAGATCAATACCATATTTTTATGGGAAACAACTGATGTAAAGTCTTAATTTTGCAAGAAAAATAACATTTTTAAGTGTTTTTTCACTGTATATTCACCAGTAATACCTTTAAAATTCTACATGTCTTTTATCTGAGAGAATTTTAGCATTTTATTTCCACATTTGTGAGTTAATAATCATTTTTTCCTGTTAAATTTAGGACTTTAATCCTGAATTTTTTTATTTTATTAAAGCAAATTTATAAGTTAATCAACTTATTCTTGTACACTTTAATCCCAAAATGTTTTTTAAAGCAAAGTTACAAATGTGCAATGTCATGAAATATCAGTTTTATTCCTGTAAATTTCATACTTTTTTAAAAATATAGGACTTTCCAACATCAGAAATTGTTTTAATTTTGAGATTTTTCTCAGAATTTGACCCCTCCCAGCTCAGTTTATTCATAGAACGGCCCTAAAATGCCATCGTAGAAATGTAGTCAGGATTTTTTAAAAAGTAAATGAATCATAAATTATTTGGAGTGTCAGCACATAAAAAGTTAGAGCTATAAATGGTGTATGAAGTGCCACCTTTACTACTTCCTGACACACATGTCCTGTTAGCCAGGAACAGAAAGTCATGGTCAGGTTTGGGCACAAAATAAATGCAAAAGTCTGAGAAATGTATATGTACATAAGCAGCTAGTCTGCTCTACTTTACCACTATAAAATACAGCATCTCTCTCTAATTCTCTTAGCCAAACTTTTACTTTTCTTCTTTCCGTTCTTCTCTTTGCTGTCCTCCATTTTCCTTGCCCGGATCTCTCTCATCAGGTCAAAAAACACCTGAATGAAGGAAAGAGTTCATATTATTCCATTTACTCCAAGTCAACACGATGAGATGGTTTTGCCAGGTGCGTCAACAAACCTTGTCGACATTGGCACGGGTTTTGGCAGAAGTCTCCACGTAGCACACCCCCCACTGCTCGGCACGTGCTTTCGCCTCGTCTGCGCTCACCTGCCGCCGGTCGTCCAAGTCGGACTTGTTACCAACCAAGAGGAAGGGCACGTTCTCGTCCTCCTTCACCCGCAGAATCTGCTCTCTGCAAAACAGAAACGAAGGGTGGAAATAAAAGATCTGCATTTATGAACAGCAAAAGAAATAAATAAAACTAACACTGAGATATTTGAGGGCTTAATTGTGATGCACAAAATATATAAGAATAATTTAAAATGAGCTTTCAGTTAAATTTAATTAAGCAGTACAAAACCCCCCCGCCAAAAATAACCCTGTGACCAAACTATTGACCATCTGATGACATTTATCAACAAGTCAATACTGTGACGCTTTAATTGCTCCGTAATCAATTAGTTTTTAAAAAGGAAACAACTCTGTAATAACCTTTCAAAATAAAACAGTTCCTGTATGACAACTCCAGAGCTATTTTTATTCAGAAGCAAGTCTCTGAATGCTTGCAGATTTCATTTTTGTCATTAGCTGTCTCTACCAGCACCGTGTCTCCTCCTTATGATAAACACTGAGTCCGCTAAAGAATTTTCCAGGTAGGAAAGAAAGGTCTGCAGGAGTTTTTTTTAGCTGGAAAACGAAGTGAGCTGTGATGCATTAAAAGTAGGGGTGTCAAACTATCGCGTTAGTTGCAATTAATTAATAACAGCCAAATTTGGTGATTTATGTTTTTATTCACATTAATCTAATTTTTAATCTTTAACTTTACTGTTGCTGAATGCGGGCTTCCGTTGTAGTGGTGTGTGTGTGTGTGTGTGTTTGCTGGCTGTAATGCGCTGCAGCGTTTGTGTGTGTCACTGAGCAGCTTGGTGAGCCTCCTTAGCACGGCCCCGCACGGTCAGTAAGTGATCATGGGCTGCACACGTCGCACATGTTACTGCTATGCAACACACTGTTGCCTGCGCTGGTGTTAGGACACTACAACACTGAGCATCCGCGAAAAAATTTTGAGTCCTCCTTAGTTGTGCCCTGCAACAGAAGTGCAAGTTAAAACAAGCTGCTCAGATCACGGGCTGTGCAACTGGCCCGTGCCGGTCCAGACCGGCCCACAGTTACCAGTCCAGTGATATCCAGTCCTTTCCTGGTGGAAGATGAGTGATTAACAGAGCTGGCAAAGTATAAGGTGCAGGCAGCACCTGGGACTAGAGTCAAAAACAGCAGTATGTAAATGTCTGGGACTGAACCTGTTCAAGTCTGTCAAACACAATAAATGACTTCATAAAAACATCTTTTTTGTTATATATCCGTCGTTTGGTCTGTCACAATAATTTACTGAATTTAAATAAAAACACCTCAAGATGAGAGCATTTTAGGTGAGAACAAAAACGAGATTAATTCAATTGATTACAGATCATAATTAATTAATCTCTCAATTTTTTATCTCATGACAGCTCTAATTAAAAGCAGCTGGAGGAGAAAATGTGTTCATTTAAAAATGACGGTGTTCTAAGATCCAAATGAACATATGGCTGGGTTTTTGTAGTTGCTGCTCTGAGTCTTTTTCACATATTTGATCTGGATTCATCATTTTTACTCTTGACTTTTGACTCTAGCAGAGCTCAAGGCCCAACTAGAACAGATGTTTTAATGACTGATTTGTTTTTAATTGGCTTTTATATTTTATTGCTTATTACTGTTGTATTTCAACATTTATCTGGTTAGATTGTAAAACTACTTATAAACCACATGTTAAAGAGCAACAGGAAGAATGGCGTTTTTCATGAAAACAACACATACCTGAAGTCTACTGTTGCTGCAAAGGACTCCAGTTCTGTGATGGAAAACACGCAGAGGAAACCCTCTCCGCTGCGGAAGTAGTTATCCCTGATAGCTGCGTAGTCCTCCTGGCCAGCCGTGTCAAGGATGTCAATCTGCACCTCCTCCCCATCCAGCACCACTTTCTTCCTGTAGCTGTCTGCTTTAGTGGGCTCATAGTCTTCAACAAACTAAATGGAAAAAAAAACCACCAATTAGCATCAAAAGACTCAAAATTTGTAAATCTTTATTTATCTGCTATGCTGCAGATCACTAACCTCGTCATACATGAACTGGAGAGTAAGGGCTGATTTCCCCACTCCGCCACTGCCCACCATGATGACTTTGTGAAGGGCTAGAGAGTTCTGTCCTTTCGGCTTTGCAGCTGCCATGATTCTGCGTGGATGCGCGTGTCGGGGGGAGAAAGTTCAAGGTGATGGGAGGAATTGTGAAATGAAGATCGTAAAAGGATTCCAGGTGCAGCAAAAGGCTCAATAATAATTCCTGTGGAGGTTACAGAAAGAGAAAGATAAAAGAGACAGAGAGAAAGAGAGAGAGACATTGCATCATAATTTCCAAAGCCTGCACATTCAATTTCTGCAGGTAAATTGCATCGACGGGAGAAAGTGCTGTTATACTACAAATGTGGTGCAGAGAACAATGAAAAGACATGGAGTAGACTGAAGGATTTAAAAAGTCCAATGTTGTTGTTTTTTTTACTTTGGTAAATAAGGCAATCCTAACACTTTTTCCTTTAAAATGACATTAAAAATCTGAAAAATTCAGAAACATTCACCACAAATTAGAAAAAAAATAGTGCAGGAACAAAATTATGTTACACAGTAAAAAACGGCTGGATTTAAAAACACCACAAAAGGTTTTGCAACATGTGTGTGGGGGACTACTAATGACACAACCCTGTTTCCAGAAAATCTTATAATCCACTGTGATCAGACCTGGAACTCAAATAACACAGAAAAATCTCCTTATGAAATGATGAAAACAATGTTAAACTGCAGTGATTTTCAAGCTGTTTGGAAGAACTGCATTAAAAACTGACTAAAAGTCAATGTTATTGTTCATTTCAGATGAACCACATGGAAACAGAAAAATATCCTGCAGTTAAAAATAATCAAAACTGACATCCTTCCTGGAAAATAATGAACAAAACTGGAACAAATGTGGCGCTCAATTTCCTAACACAACACGGGAGGGGAAAGTGTCTGATTTACAAATAAAACACAATTTTCTGCTAAGTTGAAAGTTTTTAAATCATTAAATCTTCTCTATGTATTTTTGGGAAAATAGCACAATTTTAAATACAAAAACTATTTAACTGTGGATTGTGACAAGCAGCATGGATTCTTCCCCTGCTTAATGAGGAATCTGTGAAACCCATTTACCAAATGAAACTTTTTATTGCTTGACAACATCTGGTGATGTTTTCCCATCTTTGACAAGGATGAGTCAACCCTGACACATGCTACAGCTATTTAGTGGTCAGATTCTCATTATGAACTGTCCACAAACACGATGAGAGAAGCGTGATGTCCAGAAATGTGTGTGTATTCCTACCACAGGCCAAGGTAGATCTCTGGGGATCAGAGATAAACATGGGAATTAAGCCAATACATCATTAGCCAAATTAACGAAAAGATATATGCCCTAAAAGTCAATACAACGATCGGCAATGCACTTTTACTAAATTAATTTGAACCTACAACAATATTTGATGACAGTGAGAGCGATAATATAACATGATCATGCGTTGACAGTTTCAGAGCATTAAGATATTTGATAAAACATTTTTAAAAGTAAAGATTTGTTTTACTAAACGGCACCATCGCGATACAAAATGACCATTTGTATAATAAACGGTGTGACTACGCTGAACTACAACATAACCAAACCTGTAATAAACTAATCTGCGTGTCATTAAATACCGACAACAACAAGAGAACGATAGGGTTTGTCGATGTTAACTCAGCAAGCAGCACTGTAAGCAAACTGTTACTATGAATACCAAACAAACATCTCACACAGCAGTAATCACGACTTTAAAAATGTTAACTTGTTACCAAGTTTACATTTTAACTGTCATTAATCTTTGGGAGTAGGTTGACAAGTGGGCGATGTGGCTAATCAGCTATCAAACCCACCAAGCAGCAGGCAGGTAAACGCCTCCTGACAATTAGTTCACAGCTGAAGAAGTTCAACCTGATTTTATGTGCTCAAAAAATGTATAAAAGCAGAATCTTTACACACCCCAGCAACAGATATCTGGTCGATGCTTTCAAACTCAGCAGCTAGCGCGATAGCTAAAGGGCTAGCATACAGCTAACCCTAATTCCGCGCAAAAAAAAAAAAAAAACGTGACCTGCATGAGCAACACCGGCGTTTGTGTGAGAAACCACCTACCTTTAAATTAAATTGTATTCACCTTGGCGCAACGTTAGAAGGCTAAATTTAGGTGGTAAAATAAAGAGTCAGCTAGCTGTTAGTTAGCTCATGGCTAGCTCCGTGGCTAACTCCTGGGACTGTTAGCAGCAGCAGACTGACTGCACGTCCTGTGGGCTTGGCTCCGTCTGACAACGCCCGCCCGTCGGGGAGAGTCAGAGTCAGTACTCGGTCAACAGTCAGTTTTACTTTTGAATTTGACTTGACTCCTATCGAGAAATATTTAAATAATATTAGTAGTAGTAATAGTAAAATGCTTGTTGGTTTAAAGGCTGTGAACGCGCTAAGTATAATTAAATAATTAGCTAATCCGCTTGAAAATGGCACGTGCGTATTTAAAAACATAAAGACAGAATTTACTACTTTTGGCTCAAATTTTTAAATATTTTTTATCATTTTTACAGTTTTAGTTGACGGACTAGTAACTTGGTTATAGTGTAAACAATATATATAGCAAAATTAGCTTGTCTTGAAGTTGCTAAAATAGAAGGTAAACATAAGTGACGTTTTTATTGTTTGCTTTTAGAGATGAAGGAGAATACCGTTATCTCTAATCTGCATGTTAAGTTTGCAGAGAAGAGTTGGAACGACACGTTCCAGCATGTTCGAAGATGCATGGTGAGACAAATGAGTTAAAACAACATTTAATAACCAACTCACTATTAAATTGCCTTTTACAGTTTAGTTAAAAGCAACAATTCACATCTTTTGAGAAGTGATTAAGTAGAATGATTATTAATAACAGTTCTGTTGTAGATTATTAATTATAGTAGCTTTTGCACAGTGTAAATAGCCATGTGATGTGTATAGGTCAAAGAGCTGTCAACAACAGTTTGGATATTATTAGTTCATACAGTTTTCACAGAACATTCAAAAGTAACAAACCATCTCTTTGAGGATGAAACAGTTGAACCAGGGGGGCTCTTTGTAGGGTTATCTTGCAGTGAATCAGGCTCCAGAGAGGTGATGTAGTCCAGTTAGATCATTCATACTGGAACACAAAAGTCTTTGTTTAATTTGCAGTTTCACAGCAATCCCATCTTTGCTGTTTTTCACTAATAAAAACGTCTTTTTAGGCTTTACCTATCAGATTTTTACTTTATTTCTTCTACTTTCTTAGTTATTCCTGTAATTTGTACATTGATCGTATGTCATCTAGTTCTACATATTTGTGTAAACAAAAGTTTTTTGTTTTTTTTTAAGTTTTTGGAGTTCTAACATGCATCTGGGTGTGCTCTAACACTGTAACGCTGAGATTGTGGAGGGGAAAAAAGAGGTGGTTAGTTTTCTTTAGATTAGTCATGGGTGGAGCAGTGTCGATAGAGCTCGTGTGGATTAATCTAAAGTGGAGCTTGGCAGTGGTCAGTGTCTGGAGTCCGGTGGGGGAAACTTGATTACTTGGTGGTCTGAAGTGATGTGTGGTCCAAAGGGATAATACATCTGGGGCCAGTCAGCGATGATGTAGCTCTGTGGAGTATATTCTCTCACACAAAGGTCCAGAAAGGTTCAAGGCATCCCAATGTCAATATTTCTCTTTGCAAATGGTGTCACGCAGCTTATGTTCCCTGGTGGGATGGGCAAGGGCTGTTGACACAAGCCTCGCACTGCTACACAACTGGTCCATTGTTATTGTTTATTAAACCCCCTTTTGTCTCACAATAGGAGAAATCCAGAGATGAATCCAAACCTTGTGAGCCGCTTGTTAGATCTCTGGAAAGACTCCAGGAAGTGCTTAATGGTAAACAAACACATATTCAAATGTTTCTTAATGCGTTTTAGTGGATTTGTTTAGTTTGTTTTTCAGCTCCCTCTCTGAGCATCACCAGGTCCCGTTTGGAAACGATTGCTAAACAACAAGGGTATAACAACTGTTTTGTGCCGTTTTTTCCTCTTAATTTTCATTTGTGACATAAAATCTCCCCACTTATCTGCTTCGTATGAAGCTACATTATGTTTTTCTTTTTAAGGATGGGGTTTCACGTCACCGAGGCCACCTGCTACCTGACAGCTGACTTGTTTTACGTGGAGGTGCTGTTGCTGCCACGTGGTGAAGTTCAGGAGGTGAAGGTGGCCCCACATGGAGAACCCCCTGCTGTAAGTGTCCAATAAGTCATTTAAAGCTCTGCTTTTCTTTTTAGTTTTTTGCTAATTTTGTGCAATTTTTCTAATAGCCCAGTGAGTTCCTTCTGGATCTGCTGAGGTAAGAAGTAGCTGGATAATAAATTCAAAACCTTTGAGATTTTGTGTGCAGGAAATGGTGCCAAGCGAGTAATGACATCACCTTAAAGATCCCCAGTTTGTCTCTTTAAAAAATTTACTTTACTTTATGATTTTTGTATAGGTAACTCTCAACTTAGACACTCAAACCAACCAGTAAATTGATTCCTTGTTTATTGAAATCCAGCATAAGAGTTGCCAATCTGCCTTTTTATTTTGAAACCCAGCATAAAATCTGCCAATCTGCCTCTTTTATTTTGAAATCCAGCATAAGAGTTGCCAATTTGCCTCTTTTATTTTGAAATCCAGCATAAGAGCTGCCAATTTGCCTCTTTTATTTTGAAATCCAGCATAAGAGCTGCCAATCTGCCTCTTTTATTTTGAAATCCAGCATAAGAGTTGCCAATTTGCCTCTTTTATTTTGAAATCCAGCATAAGAGTTGCCAATTTGCCTCTTTTATTTTGAAATCCAGCATAAGAGCTGCCAATTTGCCTCTTTTATTTTGAAATCCAGCATAAGAGCTGCCAATTTGCCTCTTTAATTTTGAAATCCAGCATAAGAGTTGCCAATTAATTTGCCTGTTTTATTTTGAAATCCAGCATAAGAGCTGCCAATTAATTTGCCTGTTTTATTTTGAAATCCAGCATAAGAGCTGCCAATCTGCCTCCTTTTATTTTGAAATCCAGCATATTTTGAAAACCACGGAGTAAAAATACTGCAAATTAACCCAGAAAGTGTCAGTAGATTAAAAGAAGAATGATACAAAGTATTTTTGTGGAATAGTTAAATCATCATGAGTCCTTGTTGAGCCACAAGTGTGAAAATATCCTAAAACTAAACAGAACGTGACTCGGGTCCTATAACCCCCCCCCCCCCAGGTCAGGACTATATATATACAGTACATGATTACATAATGATTTATATTTGGGTTACTCATGCAAACTGTTTTTTTGTTTTTCAAGGTCCCAACATTTTGCTGATTTCTCTGAGAGGTTGGGAGGCCTGTTTGCCCAATACAACATCCCTGGAGACAAGTACCTGCTGTGGATATTCCTCAATCTTCAGACTTGTTTCTTGTGATAATTTTGCAACCTGTGTCACTTTTTCTCCCAGTGAAGTCAAATTAAAGCTGTTGACGTCTTTACAGAATCTTGGGAAAGACCTGCAGCAAATATCAGATTTGCAAAAGTGAGTGAAGTAAAAACACCTGATTTTGTTTACTATGTAGTAAAGTGGCTTTTTGTTGTTGTTGTTGTTGCAAGAATCATTTAGATTTTGCCAAATTTTTTTCACCTAAACAGTATTTGTTTCACTTTTTAATCTAACAGATGAAGTATTTTAGAAATTATCGGCAAATTTGAGGTTTTTTTTCTTTCTTTCAGGGGATCAAAGCATTTTGACCCTCAAACAAACTTGATTAACAACGGAAAGGTTGGGCTTTTAATAGCAGGAAAAGAAGGTACAAAATCAGGAATATATCAGCCTTGTGTGCACTTGCAAAAAAAAAGTATATTGAATTACAAAAATGTCTTTATTCCAGATTGGCCTCTGACCCTTCAGTTCTACACCTCCCCTACTGATGACACAACCTCAGACTCGGGTAAGAAACTAAACTTTTTTTTAAAGGATTAATTTGTTCCTGCCTTTTTTAAAGTAGTATTATATAAATCTGATCTTCACCCAGCTGTCCAGGCGGCCCGTGTTACAGTCGGTATCAGCGACGTGACTCACAAACTTCAGATGGCGTCTGTAATCCTGCAGCCTCCTGCTCTGGATCCTGAGGGGTCGGTGTTTTATTGTTTTAATCTCTCACCCAGCAGGGCGGTTCTCATTTCAGCGAGTGTTAAAATGTTGTTGCTAACAGTAAATTTGTGTTCCTGGAGCAGCTGTCCATCGTTCGCTCCACTGAGTGAGGTGCTAATCGAGACGCTACCCGCCTGTTTCCTGCTCAGACTGCAGCCGCCGATTCCACTGCTGTCGTCATTTATTGAAAACATCAGTCGAATTACAGGTTAAGGAACTTTTTACAGATTAAATATCAGAACATTTATAAGACTGATGCTCCTATTCTTCCACTGTCCTATAGATGTAGCTGTACCAGATGTCGACCTGCAGAGGGCGCCCTTACCTAAGCTACTTCTAAGATCTTCACTAAATGATTGCTGGGAGGAGACCTTTACAGTGGTGTGAACAGCACTGGAAATGTTATTTGCTGCGTTAACCTTTTTTTAATTTGAATGTCTGCTGCTTTATCCATCGTCCATCCAGCCTCTTCCTGGAGATCTGATGCACAGTTACATTCTCCCTGAAGCTGCGTGGGATGTTCCCACACAGAGAGCAGCTGTTGTGGACAGCGTTCCCTTCACCCACCCAGCTCACGTCCCGTCCCTCCTGGAGCTGCTGCGTCACCAGTGTGCCATCAACGCCCTGCTGAGGAGCTGCTTCTCCAGTCAGAGCACCGGTGGAGGTGACTGCTGTGCCTCACTGGGCTGCTAGTGTTCTTTTTATTTGTTTGTGTGTTTCATGTAACACTTTACTGATGCAACTCCCGTCAGGTTTGATCTGTGGCCTACATTTTGAAGTCCTCCCAGAGTCCGATACCATCTTCTCTGTGACCTTCCACCAACCCCACACTGACGACCTCGCTGTTTGTGAGCACATGTTTTTATGTGGATTATGTTTATTTCACTGAGATTAAACCAGCCTCAAAATTTCACTACACCTCAACAACACTGTCAGTTTTGCTTTACAGTTATTTACATAGACGTTCATGGTCGGCTGTATTTCTGGTAGGAATTTAATGTTTCTGCCTGAATAACCACATAAAGCATAAATACAGAAAATTAAAAGTAATTCATCACCAGCTGCCTTTCATACCAGGGTTTTAAACTTATGTTGAGAAATGCATAGAAAATTGCAATCTCATGCAAATTCTTCACAACCTGTCAGCACTCGGCATGTGTTGTAATGACTCTCAGCTACTGCAACACAAAGAATTGGCTCCATCTGTGAAATTGATTTTGAGTTGCAGCCGTTTTTTGGTTTGCTAGTTTTAATTAGCTGGTTAAAACGGAAGTTAATGGTTGTAGATTTACAGCCAGTGGTATGTTCAGAGGGTTCCATTAAAATCTCTTCAGTGGTTCATGAGGTATGTTTTTAGAAGTTACAGGTGCTCAGATGGGCAAAAACATTATGGCAAGAGAAGATAAAGTTTTCATAAGTCACTGGAAGTTTTTTGATATTGGAGTTATTGGGATAACATGGCTGTGTGCAGGAAGCAACATTTAGTTTAAGTTTTTAATTTTTCCAGTTACGATTTCTTTCCCTTTCTAATTTTATTGACATCAATTTAACTATTATTAGAAATGTGCATCTGAATCACTTGTATAATGTGCTGTAAATACTGCACTTAAAGGTATAGGGAATCTTCAAACAAGCTAAGTGTAGCTAGCTATTTGACACAAACACGTCTCAGCTCTCACCCCTCCCGTTGTGTATAATCTTTATGCTGCGCCTCCTCTGGACATGGACCGTGCATTGCCACAGTAACAATAGAGAGCAAAACACCAGCTGTTGAAACATTCACTCTGGTTTTTCATCTTTCTACGTCCAAACGTTTAGTTTTCTGCTAGCTGAAAAGGTATTTTTTCCTAAAATTGAAGCGCTAACAGCCGGCCGTTTCAGTCCTTCTCTCACTTCCAAGATGTTCTGCTGAAAAATGCTCCAGCACGCATTAATGGAGGATCCAAGTAGTGAGGAAGTGAGGCGCTTATGACAGAAAGCCGGATTGTCCAATAGTTGCTTTCGGTCCAAAACGTATGATTGGCTGAGGTTTTTAGAGAACTGCGAGAGAACCACTTTGATTCGTTTTTTTTTTTATCACCACAATATATTTATAGCTATACTATGTTAGAATGTTGCCAAGCATGAAAAAAAACAAACATTTTAAGCTACATTGTTTACCAAATTCCCTATAGTACCTTTTTAATTTGAATGAAGAAATAAAGATGGCTCCCTACTCGGGTCTTGGCCCCCTCTCACTAGCTGTTAGCTCATCAATCTAGTCCGAACCACTATTTCTCCAAACTGAGGTTGTTCACCCAACAGGTAAGATGTCCTAACTTTTCCACACCAACCCACCCCAGAGGTCTGAACTGTTTAGGTGCAGCCTTGATGTTATTATAAGTAACAGAATATCGTTTAATGTGATTATTTGTACCCACAGTGCTGGTGAGTGTCTCCAATGCTCATCAGGTTACCTGCAAGTTGTTTGGAGCAGGACTATCTGACAGCTCACTGGATGAATACGTCTCCTCAGTTATGAAGAGGTTTGTTATGCAGAACTTTACATTTTTGTAGGTTTTATTGCTGTCAAGTGACTTTTTTAAAGCTATATTCTGTTCTGATTTGTTTCTGTTTTAGTTGTTTGTCCATCCCTGTGACCATGAGGACCTTATACAGCAGACTGGAGGAAATCAGCTCTGCTCCTTCATCACCCAGACCCCGGGACACCACAGAAGCTGAAAATGACTCCTCGATTCCTGCGATAGACACCAGCAGAGAGTCTGTTTCACAAAATGCAGCTGTGCCAGAGGACGGCGTCAGTCCTTCTGATTCAGCCTCCGATGCCACATCTGAGCTGCTTTCTGAAATAAACACCAGCTCCCCTGTCGAGTCCTAAACATTCACTCCAGTGGGTGCGTTGCCTTGGAGATGAACTAAACATTAAAACGTGTGGCGGCGATTGTTTTCCTCACCCACTCAATCACTTTATCCAAGAAATGTGTGCTGAATCTTAATGTTTGTCAGATTGCGATGCTGATATGTAACCACTGGAGGTTGAATTTGTCTTGCTGTGCATTCCGGAGTGGCAGAGATTGCTGGTTATAAAGGTTTGAGGTCTGAGATTTGACCTCAGATGGCCAGAAGCCCAGCTGCTTGGTACCGTCTGAGCCAATCAAACACTTTAAATGTCTCACAAAAGCAAATGCATTAAAATAAAAAACCATTAAGGATGTGGTTTGTTGTATATGAGCTTCCAAGAAGTGTTAGACACTTTGAAATGTGATTTTGTGCAAAGGTTATAAATAATACTTGGTCATAAGTTTCAACAGGACTGATGGTCTAAGGCGAACTTAAAATGGCTCCAATTCAAAATTTCCATGTTTTAAATGCATTTATAAACTTTACGCCACTATTATTTTGACAAATGTTATATTCTTGCTGGATTTGACCCATAGACGCAATAAACGGACTAGATTTAGCTCCCATTTGTGACGTTTACGCTTGTTATCTACAGAACTGTGAGATTGGAGTCATTTTTAAGATGGTAGCTATACATTTTAGTCTTGGCTACACTCAGACTAGTTTTTAGATGATCAGTCCTGTACGACATCAAAGCTATTTCTCCAAACTGAAGCTGTTCAGGAAGCACTTTCGTTGCTTTTACATAAAACACTTAAAAATTGCAGGAAAATCCATTTAAAGCTTTTAAACTTAGACATTGTTTTGAGAAAAAACTGCTATTTGGTGTGAAAGTGTGCGAGCTGATTCTCTGGAGTGGAAACTTTGCATGAAGAAATCTCTTGATTACTGCAGAGGGCTTTTACTGGCTGCAGGCCAAGACTTCTAAAACAAATGTGACCTATCTGAGCTGGAGTGGGAATATTTTTACTATCTGATGCACAGAAGAGGCTCAGTCTGTGCGCGCTTGCTGCAGATCTTTCAGCTGTGTGCATATGGAAGGGGATTTAACATGTATTCAGAATATTTGGTCAACTGTCAACAGGAGACAACTGGCTTTGTCTGGTAGCTTTGCTCCTAGGTATCCAATGACCTGTTGGGCTGCTATTCATAGGAACATGCTCTCTTCTTTTAGAGATCCTCTGAATATGTGAGAGATTATGTGTCCTTGGTTCTGACTGGTATAAAAGTGACATTTGATTTGTTGTACATGTTAAAATCTATGGGTCAGGTTTTCTGCAACAGTATGTTATCATTTGAGTATTTCTGAGTCATGATCTTGGCCTTTTTTAGTCAGCCCCCCCTCCCCTCCCCTCTCTGAACATCCTCGCTTCCCTTCTTGGTCTGCGGTCTCTTTAAATCCGGATCCAGAAGGGGAGCTGCGCGTCCTCAAACTCGTCTGGCCGCTGTGACTGCCTGCCCGCACTCATCCCGGTAAAACAGCTGCTTACCATTTTAGGGAACTTCACGAAGTTTTCTCGGACCTCCTCGAAATCGGGACTTTTGTTTCCAGCGCTCAGAGTCTGCAGATGTTCACTTACAGTCGAGTCTGCACCGCTGGCTTGTTGGTTTGCGTAATGCTCAGGCGTCCGCAACATCTGGATTAACTATTTGAAGCCAAAGCTAACGGTCCTGCACGTTAAACTCTGCCTACGTTGCCTTTTTTTTTTTTGTTTGATGAAAATACTACCCTTTTCTTTCTTTTTTTTACCCTGGAGTTCGACTTGACAACCCGAGTGTCTGCTTATATATTATGTATTCTTTAAAATGGGTGCGAACAATGGAAAACTGTACGGAAGCGAAGGTAAGTCCGCAATAATTACTTTTTAAACACATGTGATTTGATTTACACTTTTAAAAACGAGTTATAATCTCGCTCTTTTAGTTCAGTTAGCGTCGCAAAGTGACCATTTGCGGCGTCACTCAACTAAAAATAGAAGACAAGTTAGCTAGCTTAAAATTAGCATAATTCATATAAGCTAACTTTAGTTTTCATATCTTTTAGCTCAATGTGTGTGCACAGTGCGCGTGCTTTAATTTGTACTTAGCTAATAGCTATGTTAACCTCTAATTGGGTACTTTTTATGTTTTTTAATTAGGTGCAACTTTTATTTTCCTCAAAAAATCACAGAGTGACATCTACTGGACGTATTTTCACACAGAAATATGTTAAAAGTTCATGTTAGCTGCGCGTGCCTGTTGCTTTCCCCCCTCCTTATCTGAAGGAATTACCTCCACTTAACCCCATTGTTCTTTTGGCTTCAGCTAAAAGCACTTTACACGCTCCTTTCTGCACTTAAACACTAAGCCAACAGCCTTTTAACAACACATTACATTAGATTTAGTTTCACGTTGGTCAACAGGTGACTTGATGGGGCAGCGACTTTATGTCTTTTATTTATGAATTGTTTTTATGGGAGTGAATGAGAGGGCATGTTTGGGTATGAAGGCATTCTCTTATCTTGACAAGAGCCAGTTCCAGAGATTTTTGTCCATTATCTCAGAGCCTGCTGTTCTTGGACTTGGAAGCCATTTTGTTCATATTGGTCAGCTCATAAATATTCTGTTTGATTATAAAATATATGTTAGATACAGTGCTGTGAATTGTTTTTTGCTTCCTTACAAATGTATTCAGTTTTTGCATTTTTGTGTCACGATCTAAAGTTTCAGATTGGCCAACAATGAGCTATAAACTGAATAAAAACAAAAATCAGTTTTCTAATGATTTAATTTATTATTGAAAAGAGCGATCCAAACCAACCTGACCCCATGTGAAAATGCAAATGCCCGCCTTGTTTAACTTTGAATTAATTATGATTAACCACATTATTTGGAAAGCTGTACCCAGGAAGGATTACTGCCAGACTTAGAAATAAAAATCGCTTCAATAAAGCCTGACATGAAGTAGGCTAAACGATCTCAAAAAGTAACACATCATGCTCCGTTCTAAAGATATTCAAGAACAAAAGAGCCCAGAACAACATCTAAAGCTCTGCAGGCCTCACCTGGTTAAAGTTAGGGTCAGAGGTCACGATTATCGATAGGAATAAGAGAGTAGTTCAAGGCCAAAACCTCTGCTGATGATCCCCAAGGCTTTTGAGAAAATATTCTGTGAACTGAAGACTCAAAAAGTTTCTGGAAGTCGTGCATCCTGTCACATCTGGAGAAAAATCTAACGCTACTGGAGAAAATCAACATCATCCCAACAGTCAAACTAACATGGTGGTGGTAGTGTGATGGCCTGTGGCTGCTTTGCTGCTTCAGGACCTGGATCACTTCCTATAAATGATGGAACCATATATATTCCACTGTCTACCACAAAATCCTGAAGGAGAATCTTTGACCGTAAACAGGCTATTGTTGGAATGGTGGCTTAATTAAAACAATAACTCATTATCAGTTATCAAAAATGCTTCATTGCTTCCAAAGGTGTTACAACCGTTTATTACATTTAGGGGACAATAACATTTTCACACAAGGCCATGTTGGTTTGGATAACTTTTTCACTTAATAAGATCATCTTTTGAAAACTGCATCGTGTGTTTACTCAGTTCATCTTTTATTTGAAGGAATGCTTTGAATCCAGATTTCTTCATTTTGAAGCAAACACACCTTAACCTGTTTGTCTTTGATATTGAAAGGTGTTTGAAATATTTATGTGGGACAAAAAAGCTGTAAATATTTTTTCACACAACTGGGACTATTTTTTTTTTTAATCCAGTTGATGCACATAGATGTAAAAAAACTCTAATATACACAGCAAATTCAGCATGCTCTAATTAACACTGTCAGATTTGATTTCAACACTTTAGAAGTGTCTATATGGGTCCACACCAGTAAGAGTTAATTTAACTCTTTTTGGAGAGTTGGTACTTTAACTCTGAATTCAGTGTCAAAAACCAACTCTTCTGGAGTTGATAATTTAACACTCACCAACACTAACTAGTGTCTGAGTTAATATATTAACTCTCTCACAGGAGTTGTTTGTTAACTACACAAGAGTTATTTTTAATGTAGCCTTAACACTATAAAAGTGTTAACTGAATTTTTATGAATTCTTAAAAATTACTTAAATTGACTTGAAAACAAAAAAAGAAACCGCTTTCTTTTACACATTTATTTAAAAACATTTCCAAATAAACAATATGGAACAATGTATTTGCTCTCACACTCTTTAGAATATTGTCCATCAAAGGATCTGACATGTGCGCTGATCAATGCAAATAACAGCTTACTCATTACTTATCTTCAATACAGCTTACTCATTACTTATCTTCAATACAATATGCATGAAAAAGTTCAAAGTGCAATACAACAAATGTTCTAAGACACAGGTAGATCATGGATGTTCTAGTTCATATAAGCAGACATCTGGTATTCAGTACCATAATTTTGTATTCTAATTTATAGATGAAACAGTTGAACAATAAGATTTCTGGAACAATAAATTTTCATCTTCCAAACCATCAATTGTTCTTATTTTTCAGTGGACAAAATTCAAGTCTCTTAAAACAATAATCTTTATAGGAGAAGGCTAATTGAAGCTGATGTTTCATTACCAGGGACTTCGTTAGGTTTTTACATTTTAAATGCTCTTGCAGTAGTCATGCTCTCAGTTCCTTGATTTGTGGGCTCTCTTGTGTTTCCAACATCAGCCTTGTAGATTGCAGTCTGAATCAAGGTGTAGAAACTAGAAAGCGCCTCATACGATAGACTGAAGTCAAAGTGCGCTCTAGAAAGCCCCTCAAAAGCAGTCACTGATGTCTGAGCATCATGAGATGGCTTTCTGGTCCAGAGCAGAACCTCTGAATGTTCTTATTTTGCTCACCAATGCAGAAGAGGAATGGCTGCCTTTTGTTGACTTTCTCCAGAAAAGTGGAGCAGAGACTCCTTCCTGTAATATAAATGACAAATTTCAGTCATTTGTATATTTTTCTTTTGCTCAACTGACACAAAATTAAAATACCCTTGAGGGAAAACATAATGCTAC